>OMKK01057208.1:0-10141 GCA_900302305.1 Polymixia japonica | reverse complement strand
GGAGGGGGGGGGGGGCTTGGCCCCCAGACTGCTAGACTGACACACTTGTCTTTCTTCTCCATTCTCTCTTCACTCTGCTCTGATTTCCATAGATAAGACAAATAACATATATGTCACTCACTGGCTGTCTTTGGGATAATTAGGACATAATCACTAACAAAGGGCTGCTTATGGGGAGTGTGCCTGACATGAGCCCATCTACCGCGCAGATAACCCGTTGAAGGCCTCTGTAATACAATAGCCCATTATTGTGATACGAGTGCATTCCCCCACTGTTGCTATTTGAGCAGGGTCTTACTTATCTCTCCCGTTGTCGAGTTTTGGAAGGCACGCAAGAGCCGATGAGCGCCCTCATTGGAACGAGTATGAAAATTAAGTGACGTGACTCAGACGGCGTCTGTTCGCAGATTCCCGTGAGGCTTTCCTGTTGGTGGCCAGTCGGAATCAGATCGTGCAAGATGACATAACCACCCAACCCAACGTGGTCCGCTCACTGGTTCGGGATGGACGCAACATCGTGGCCCTGGACTTTGACTCGGTCACCGATCGCGTGTACTGGTCTGACACCAGCCAGGACAGAATCTGGAGCGCTCACAAGAATGGTAGTGATAGAACTGTGGTGAGTACTATTTGTCAATACTATTTGAAATACTAAATATTTTGCGAAGTACTGCACTGGAAAAGGAGTTCATCATATCCCTAAAGTTTGACTCATGATCTAATCATGCAGTGTCATCATTATGAGCAATGTCACTCAATATTCTTCAGCTAAGAATAAGTCTCTTGTGGACAGATATTTGACAGCGGGGTGACCGTGACAGAGAGCCTTGCTGTAGACTGGGTGGGCAGGAACCTGTACTGGACTGACTACGTCCTGGAGACCATTGAAGTGTCTAAACTCGACGGCACACACCGGACTGTACTGGTCAGCGAAAATGTGACCAACCCACGAGGCCTGGTGCTGGACCCAAGGGACAGGTCCGTAACATGCAGTTTGAAAAATGTTGTCGGTTTGTTAACATTACATGAACGTAGGAATGTAATAATAATAATAATAGTTAAAAGAGGAGAACTTGTGTTGCAGTGCACACCTGATGTTCTGGACCGACTGGGGCAGAAATCCTCGCATTGAGAAGGCCAGTATGGATGGGAAGCTGAGAACCACCATCATAAGCAACAAGCTCTACTGGCCCAACGGTCTTACCATTGACTATCCCAACAATCTGCTCTACTTCGCTGACGCCTACCTGGACTTCATTGACTACTGTGATTACAACGGGAACAACAGGAAGCAGGTTCTAGCCAGCGATCTGGTGAGTGCCAGACGTGAATGAAGTTTAAAGAAAAACGATCTTTACAGATGTCATTGATGTGAATAACAATGAGCACCGTATGAATATTTACTTTTTGTGTTGAATCGTATAAGTAAAACACACTTTTTTTTTTCTTTTGCTGCTTTCTGTAAAAAGGTACTGCAACATCCCCACGCAATTACCATTTTTGAGGATTTTGTGTATTGGACCGACAGATACGTCAACCGTGTGATTCGAGCCCACAAGTGGCACGGGGAGAACCAGACAGTGATGCTGTATAACCTCCCTCAGCCCATGGGCCTGGTGGCAGTACACCCAGCCAGGCAGCCTGCAGGTATGACAAACACAGTGTCCATCAAGGACGGCGAACTAGACGTCTTTGGCTTGGTAGTTTTAGCATATTAATACTGTATACAGCAGCTCTATTGTATTCAAAATGTAACTTTAGAATAACCCCAGAGGACCTGTGGAGATGACTCTGTTGACTGGTATATGTGTGTGTGTGTGTGTGTGTGCGTGTGTGTGTGTGTGTGTGTGTGTGCTCGCGCATGTGCCCTGTTGCACCTTTGCATGCGTGCTTATGCATGTGTCGTGTGTAGGTGAAAACCATTGCCTGAGGAGCCCCTGTACCCATATCTGCCTGCTCTCTGCCGTGGGACCCGGGTACTATTCGTGCGCCTGCCCCTCTGGATGGACGCTGGCCGCAGACCAAGTCACCTGCGCCAGAGGTAGGCATCCTTCCAAACGCAGGAAAACACTCATCACTGAGTTTGATGAAAAAGGAAGTCAGGTCAGATGCGGCCAGTAGATTGATGTGTTCATATTGCGTTTGGATAATTCGAGAGCGGGCATCGCTGTGATGTGGCAAACCTACTAACAGCAAAGTGATATGTTTTGGGGTGCTTTTAATGCGTCCAGCTTTATGCCGGTGAGTGAAGAAATCTCTGAAAACACTGGACTCATATTTTAGATTAATCTTGGGACTTGTCAACAGTCTCCCATTTAGATTCACTCGTAAAATCCTGTTCCAGTCGTAAATATTAAGAATCATAAAAGCACGTCTTTCAAGGTCTCAAGGAGACAGCGGACCTTTAATCCAAAAACCCCGATGAGTCCGCGTTAGGTCAGCAGCTTAACCCATCTCAGGTTTCACCTCATTCAAACCAAGCAGAACACGTTCTCCCTCCGAGGCCAATGATTATCCAAGAATGAAAATGCCCCACAACCACCCATTGATTCTAATCTCTGATGACAAAACAAATCAGATTGTGGAACAAACTTTCACCGGTCAATCCTTTTTTCTAGATAAAGGGCTGTTTCCTGGATTGGGCAAATTACCCCTCGTTTTTATTAGAGATCCTAGACTAAGCTAAAACCATATCCAGGAAACAGGCTTCTATGTCTTATAATGAGTCAATGGGGTGGTACGCCATTGACCGCTACTGTGATCAGCTGTGTAATCCTAAAAGTATTTAAGGATTCAGAGCTTAGTGACACGTAAATATGCTCATGTAAGCCTATTGAGTCCAAAAGTTAAGAGAAATAATTATGTAGCTTGTTTATATTTTCACTATGAAAGTGTTGGTTTGTACCAGTGTTTACCGGTGGCTGTTTACCGAGTGCCTCTCTGCCTGCTATCTTTTTTTCCTCGTAGTTGAGGATCCATTCCTGGTGGTTGTGAGGGACAGTATAATCTATGGCATCTCCCTGAACCCGGATGACAAGAGTAACGGCGCTATGGTCCCTGTTGCTGGACTTCAGAACGGCTACGACGTGGACTTTGACGACAGCGAACAAACCATCTATTGGGTGGAGCACCCAGTAAGTCACCTAGACACCTGGAGAGACACACAACTCTGTCTTTACTGGTTCAGAATGTGCATATTTTTATTGGCATAGTTCAATAAACGTGGACAAAATGTGTCTCGATGGCATTGCTGTAGAGACGTATCATCTTATATAATAATGTCAATAATGATGATAATAATGATAATACAGCAGGACCTCATATATTCTGCAAAGTGATGGCGCTCGACCAAAGACGAGACACTTTCACAATTCAATTCAGTAAAAGAGAAATCTGGTTTGCAGGCAGGGTTGACAATAAAAATCACACAGTAAAGAAAGAGAAAAACTAGAAAAAAAAACCAAAACAATTAAGAGCACACTCTGTACATTCAACACAATGACTGACGCTGTCATACTCCCTTCTGTCCTGTAGGGTGAGATCCACAGGGTGAGGTCAGATGGTACCAACAGGACAGAGTTCGCCCCTGCTGCCATCCTGGGCTCCCCCGTAGGCCTGGCCCTGGACTGGATAACGGAGAACCTTTACTACACCAACCCGGCTACCCAGTCCATCGAGGTGAGGAGAACTATCGCGCCTCCTCTGCAGTTATGTTGCACCCCCAATTAGGTTACTTCTTTGTTTGGTTGTTATTACTGGTCTGGCAGTGGGCGAGGCGATTCGTTGAATCCATTTCTCGTGTTTGCCCTTTCAATACGATTATGTCAGGACGGGGCGACGTAATAATAAAACTTAAATCTTCATTTCCTCCTCTTCTGTTTGTGTTTTTGCTGGGCCAGGTTTTGAAGCTGAGAGGGGAAGTGCAGTACCGCAAAACGCTAATCACAAACAACGGCTCCCCGACTGGCGCTGGCACTCCCGTTGGCATCGCGGTAGACCCAGCACGTGGGTAAGCCCCATTTAACAGAGGCCTGGCACTGGCACGCATCACCACGGTTACTGAGCCCTATCAGCCTCCTCATCGCCATCTGCTCTGCCCTCGGAGAGAAGTCAGCCAATGTTACTGAAAACCACATGACACACTTCAACAACTAGTGTACAATCAGCAAAAATAATTGGGGTGCTGTACCTTCTCACACTAACCGCCAACCTTTTATGTCTGCATCACTGACTGAATGTGGGTTTTCTGGGAAATAGTCATCAAAAAAAGATCCTAAGTTTAACAATACAGTGGGGAGCATAGTTTCATGTTGCACGGTGGAGATCTGTGACTGAAGTATCATGTCTGTTATTCAAACATGCACCTGCTACAATATCATCTGTTTTTTTAGGAAACTGTACTGGACTGACCAGGGCACAGAGAGCGGCATCCCTGCCAAGGTGGCATCTGCAAACATGGATGGCTCCAACCCTGCCACCCTGTTCGCCAACAACCTGGACCACATTGAGTTTCTCACTGTGGACATCCGGGAGAACAAGCTGTACTGGGCTGTGACGAGCACTGGCATGGTGGGTGTTCACTTTCCTGGTTTACCGTTCAACCGCTGTAGAAAGTTCTGAGAAAAGTAACGCGTGATTAATGTTTCTAGTCGTACGCTATGCGAACGCTAACGTACAACGTTGACTGTCAAATCCTCCGCTGAACTTCTACAGATCGAGCGTGGCGATCCGGATGGGAGCAACCGCATCACCATAGTGACCGGCCTGTCTCACCCCTGGGGCGTAGCCGTCTACGAAAACTACCTCTACTTCACTGACCGCGACTTTGAGGTCATCGAGCGCGTGGACAAAGCGACGGGCGCCAACAGGGTTGTGCTGCGAGACAACGTGTCCGGACTGAGAGTGTTAAAAGTGCACCATCGAGAGAGTGAGTATCGCCAAGAAATAGTGGGCAGTTCCTCGCATTGGATGCCACTGTCGTCTGTTTATTTGACGTTAACGCCTGTTGTACCGAACTCCCTCCGCAACCTCAGCTTCCGCGGGTACGTCCAATGGCTGCAGTAACAACATGGGGGCGTGTGAGCAGCTGTGCCTGCCTCGGCCCGGCGGCCTGTACACCTGCGCGTGCGCCACGGGTTTTAAACTCAACGGCGACAACAGGACCTGCGTTCCCTACCAGTCGTTTGTGGTCATCTCCACCCTGTCCGCTATCAAAGGCTTCAGTCTGGAGGGTGCGGACCACTCTGAGGCCATGGTGCCCGTGGCTGGGAGAGGTGGGTGTTTCTCACCTAAGAGTAACGACTTCACACGTTCTGCTGCCGCTTTTCCATAAGGAGAGGACATTCTGCAGAATGGTCACGAGAATTATTGAGTCTCTGGTTTATTGAGCGAATAACCGACTGACTGACTGACAGATAAACATTATTACCACAATATGTTTGACAATGACAATATGTTTCTATAGCGTTTTCCCGCTGCCTGCGTCTGACAGCTGATTCGTTGTCTTGCAGGCCGCAATGCTCTACACGTCGATGTACACATGGCTTCCGGCTTCATTTACTGGTGTGACTTCAGCAGTACCGTAGCGTCACAGAACGGGGTCAGACGCATCAAGCCAGACGGCTCAGGACTCCGTAGCGTGGTTACATCTGGAATAGGACGCAACGGTATACGAGGCATTGCTGTGGACTGGGCTGCAGGTATTGTATCCACAAGATGTATCCACGAGACTACGAAGATGTGAATTAGAGATTTTGTCACGTTCAACTAAAGTGGTGATGGGTGTCGAAGGCAATAGATTATTAGTCACAATACACACAGTACAATCAGATTGATTACATTGATTTAGATGAATGTAACGTAATTCCCAGTCTTAGTCTTGTTTGTTTGTTTTTTTAGTATTCATTAAGTGATTAGAGGCTTACAAAGTCACAGTGCAGGCAGCAGATGTGGCTAACCTGACTTCCTGTAGGACTCAGAGTAAGAAGCTTTGTCACAGTGCTGGATGCAAAGAGCAGGGAGGTCAGTCCTCACAGGTGACAGGAAAGACGATTTAACAGATGAGTGCAAGACAAAAAGAAAGTCAGTTTGCCACTGACTGTGGCAACGATAGCATACATGCTATCGTTCATAATCACATCACTATAACTCTAAGGGCATGCCATCAAGTGTGTTTTGTCATATTAATATTGATGACACAATCATTGATGAGGCAATGCTGACAGCTGGCTTTATATTATGTTGCTAAATATAAACTACATGACCAGTTAATCATCTTATCTCTACTAACCAGTCACACTGGATGACAGATCACGATTGATGGCTCCGTGACATCATGACATCTTGAAATATATGATTCCAGTTTAAACTAAACTGGACTTTATCTACAGGAAACCTGTATTTCACCAATGCCTTCCTGACTGAGACGTATGTGGAGGTGCTCCGCCTGAACACCACTTTCCGCAGGGTGCTGTTGAAGACCCAAGTGGATATGCCACGCCACATCGTGGTCGACCCCAGAAACAGATACCTGTTCTGGGCCGATTACGGGCAGAACCCCAAGATTGAGCGGGCCCTCTTGGACGGCACGAACCGCACGGTTCTAGTGTCATCTGGAATTATAACCCCAAGAGGTCTAGCTCTAGACCAGCAGACCGGCTACATCTACTGGGTAGACGACTCCCTCGATATGATCGCCAGGGTCAACCCTGAAGGAGGGGAGACAGAGATCGTCAGGTACGGCAGCCGCTACCCTACTCCCTATGGCATCACGGTGTTTGAGAGCAGCATCCTTTGGGTGGACAGGAACCTGAAGAAGGTGTTCCAAGCCAGTAAAGAGCCGGGCAGCACAGAGCAACCTGACGTCATCAGGGACAACGTCAACATGCTCAGGGACATCACTGTCTTTGACCAGCGTACCCAGCCCAGCTCGGCCCAGCATCTTAAAAACAACCCCTGTGTCGAGGCCAACGGGGGCTGTGCCCACTTCTGCTTTGCCCTCCCGGGTCCCGGCGCCGACAGCCAGAGTAGAAAATGCAGCTGCGCTTTCGGGAACCTGGCAGCAGACAGCGAGAGCTGCGTGGTGTCACGGGACGACTATCTCATCTTTACCACCGAGAGCACGGTGCGGAGCTTGCGCCTGGACCCCGAGGACCACGCCCTGCCCTTCCCCGTGGTCAACGTGCCACGCACTTCGGTGGCGCTGGACTTTGACTTGACGGACAGGAGGATCTACTTCACGCAGAGCTCGGGGGCGGGAGCTAGCAAGATCAGCTACATTAGCCTGTCGTCTCCTACCGCGGCCCCTGTTGTAGTGGCCTCAGGTAAACAACATACGGTTTTATACCACAGGATGCACTTTGATTTGTTTCACCTTCGTGTCCCGAATGGATGCATGCTTCTAGAAGGGAGAATAGCTATTCTTGATATTGATATTGTAACTGTGATTTACATGTTTGGGCAGATCTAGGGGCTCCTGATGGCATAGCTTATGACTGGATCAATGGCAGGATTTACTACAGCGACTACGTAAATCAGAGCATCAGCTCCATGGCTGTGGACGGATCTCAGCGGACTATTATTGCCCATGTGGCTCGGCCAAGGGCCATCATGCTGGATCCCTGCAGGGGGTAAGACTAACAAACAAGCCCAACAGCACAGTTTCTCTACAGCCAACATTACAATGAATGACTTGCTGTTTAATCTCATCTCTATGGCAAAAGTATGAGCCTAAACTAGGACAGTAATGTATATTTTATCATTGTCACATTGGATTTGTATTTTTAAATGAATCTTTCCGTGTTCCGTAGGTACATGTATTGGACGGACTGGGGAACCAGTGCAAAAATTGAGCGTGCCACTTTAGGAGGGAACTTCAGAACAGAGATCGTAAACAGCAGTCTTGTATGGCCCAACGGCCTGACCCTGGACTATGAAGAACAGAGGCTGTACTGGGCAGATGCCAGCTTGTAAGATCTTCAAATACCACTCTTGACACTGCTCTGTGAATATGCCCATTGCATTGTTTGTTGTCTTTCTACACTCATATAATGCTAATGCTAAAGCTAATGCTATCATCTGCTCTCTGCTCTGTCATCAGACAAAAGATTGAGCGCTGCTCTCTCACCGGGGCCAATCGCGAGGTCATCGTCAGCACGGCCATCTACCCGTTTGCCATGTCCATGTACGGTCAGTACATCTACTGGACCGACTGGAACACGCGCAGCATCTACCGGGCCAACAAGCACGATGGTTCTGGCCAGAGGCTGATGATTCAGAACCTTCCATCTCGGCCTATGGACATCCATGTTCTGGCCAGCAGGAAGCAGCAGCAGTGCGACAGTCCCTGTCAGCAGTTCAACGGAGGCTGCAGCCACATCTGTACACCGGGTACAAGCAGTTTCAATCGCGGTTGTCATAGAAATATCTGTCACTCCAAACCCATACTTAAATAAAGGTATTCAATACTATCCTTTTGTTCTTTTGATGTCTTCAGGTCCCAACGGCGCTGAGTGTCAGTGTCCGTCAGAGGGTCGTTGGTACCTGGCCGACAACAAGCACTGTATCCCTGACAACGGGACCCGTTGCCAGGCAGGGCAGTTCACCTGTATGAACGGCCGCTGCATTCGCGCCCAGTGGAAATGTGATAATGACAACGACTGTGGAGACGGCAGCGACGAGCTGGAGAGAGTCTGTGGTAAAGTGTTCTTTAATGTGGGCGACTTTCCCAGAATCGGGTTCCTCTGTTTTGTCAGTCTTTTTCCTGATTTGCTTTGTATCCTCTTCCTGGTTTTCTGTTGCATTGAATTTAGCTGCAATCTCCCTGCTGATTAATCTGGGTGGTCTTAGTGCTTTTAGCCATTTGTGGTGGTGGTACAGTTCTCGCTTACAGCAATGAAAATACTGCTGCTCTGTCCTTTTCTCTCTACTATACTATACTATACTATACTATACTATACTATACTATACTATACTATAACCTTTGCCTTTACTGATACTAACATGTTCTATTTCTCGCTGTAATACATTTTTTTTCAGGACCGAGGATTGATTTCAACTCCTTTGGTGTGTATGCTTGCGTTTCACTAATCAACTTCCCCTTAAACACTTATTTTCCCCATGATAACCCAAATGAACACTGAGAAATGAATCAATGTGCTTGTGTCTTGCATGCAGTCCCACAAGTGGCATCGTCATTTATTGTCCTGTCAGGTAAAGCTAACATCCACAGCAAGTGTACGTCAGCCCGCTTTCACCTGACCTCTCTTCCTATTGGCTGTGGCTCTGACCCGTGCTTGGTTCTGATTGGCAGCCTTCCACACGTGCGAGCCCACAGTTTTCACCTGCGGGAACGGGCGGTGCGTGCCCTACCACTACCGCTGCGACCACTACGACGACTGCGGGGACAGCAGCGACGAGGCGGGCTGTCTGTTTAGGCCCTGCGAGCCGAACACCGAGTTCACATGCAACAACGGACGCTGCATCTCCAAGGACTACGTGTGCAACGGCATCAACAACTGCTACGACAACGGCACCTCGGACGAGCAAAACTGCCGTGAGTCACCGCGTCCGCAGATATTAAACAGAGGTATCGGTTCATTAAGGAATCTAATACAGTTCATAATAACCGCGTTCTGCTCTGTGCTTGTCTCAGCGGAGAGAACCTGCCAGCCAGAACACACGAAGTGTCAGTCGACCAACATCTGCATCCCGCGCTCCTACCTCTGCGACGGAGACAACGACTGTGGGGACATGAGTGATGAGAGCCCTACACACTGCGGTCAGTTAAGCTCTTACTTTATTCAACTCCTTTCGTTAATGTTTTCCAGCATTTCAAAACAGTTCGCTATTTATCCCACCCAACATCCGAGCGAAGAAGTAGAACAGTGTAAAAGTTAAAGTAAGCAGGCCTCATCGCCGCGTTGAAGTGAATTTGCGCATTCGTGACCTCCGAGTGACTTTTAATGCCCTCCCTCTTTCCCACGCAGCCACGTCGACGTGTTCCCAGAGCGAGTTCCGCTGCTCGAGCGGTCGCTGCATCCCAGCCCACTGGTACTGCGACGGAGGGGCCGACTGCACCGACGGCTCCGACGAACCCTCCTCCTGCAGTGAGTGCCGCGCACCTCTGCGACCCCCCCCCCCG
>OMKK01057198.1:0-19508 GCA_900302305.1 Polymixia japonica | reverse complement strand
TGGACCCCCCCCCCCAAAAAAAAATACTTGCAGAGCAAACAAAACTAGCATCATGTCAAGCGAGCATGAAGAGGTGAGATGATGTGAATAAACGATGCAAATAGCCTTATTAGCTGTAAAGTATTGTTTCATGTGGATGTCTAATTAGTCTCACACTGTGTAGAGATCTTGGCTTCCCCTCACACACTGTTTATCAGAGTAACATTATCGCTAGAGTCCGCACAACCTAAGATAGGTTAGCTAGCTAACATAGTTAGCTAAGTGATGCTTCAAAGATCCTAATTTGTTCTAACTGAGGTTGAGGCTGAAGGTGCAACTGCATCATGATAGTAAATGTTAACGCCCAGAAACATCCTGAACAGCTGTTTACATGTTGAGGAGCTACGGGTGGTTTCTTAACGTGCACAGACCGCCAACGCAGCAGTGAAGACTGAGCATCTTTTTTTTTTTGTGATTACAAACATGTTTGAGTTTAAATCACTTTATAGAGAGCAAATCCAGGCGCAAGAAAAACTGATAAATCTGAAAACAGAAGGAATAAAATGAGATTTGGAGAAAACAATAGATCTAATTGGGCTACAAGTGATCAAGCAGCCACATTAGGCCAATAGTCTAAAACAACTATAACTCTAAAGTGGGTAAAACTATAGGTAGTTTCGGACTGAGGTTAATTCTCTCAATTCTAGTGAAACATGACACGTCAAATTAAACAAAAGAAAGAAAAATGGATGTATTCTCTGTAGCTACTTACACTGACAGTAGTTTGGTCATTTGCTTATTTGCTGCAGTTTGGCTTGAAGTGTACAGAGCATCTTCTGTAAGTGTTGGATCCTAAATGTATTCCTGCAAACTGTTTTCCCATTGCTTTCTATGTGCCATGACTTTAACATGTCGTGTGACCGGTATACAGGCTGGTCTCCAAGTGCGACACACCGAAATAGAATACATTTTCGACCCACCTGTTCCAGGCTGTCATCCTCCGGTAGAGTCCCCGTGTCTCCGTTACTGTTGATGGGAATCTCCATAGTGGCAGCTTTACTCATGATGCTGTCTGTCATAATGCACTTTGTCTGAGACACAAGAGAGACAGACAGAGACATTGAGAAGGGGGATGGGAAGAGACGGCGTGAAGGAGAGAGGAGAGGGGGAGAAGAGAATAGGACAGATGCAAGGAGACAAGGAAACAGCAACGGGGCCTGAATTCAGCTATGAAGAGGAGAGAGCAAAGAGTGTAGTCGAAACAGCCACATCATTAGGTGGAAAAGGTGGGTTTTCAAAGAGCAAGGCTAGCGCTCGGTAAGCCTCGCGCACAGGAACCAGCGGTACAAAGAGCCGCCTCGTTCAAGTGGCCACTCCATCTTACAGCTCAATTAGAAGTACGTTAGCAAGGCCCGCTCCCTACGATCGCTAAAATACTAGCGCTGTAACAACACTGTCTGGTCATCATTCACCGGCTAACAGACTAAACCAACTACACACACACAGACATTCTCTTACAAGTAAACATGAAAAATCACATTTACAAAATCACTGGACAAGCAGTAATGTAACTCCTACTTTTAGTTCATCTGCGGTTGGAATAATAAATGGCAGCTTAATTAATTCCCTCCTACAAAACAGCGATTAGGTTTGAGTGCGTTTGCAGCAAGACCACAGACGACAGAGCAACCACAGGGACAATGTGAGGGCCAGCAGACAAGACAGAAGCTTATCTGGGGTTTCACGTCGTAGAGCAGGGTGTGGGCTGTACAGGTAAACATCACACCTGGATAAAGTCAAGCATGTAGGTCTACACAAACACACTAAATCAAATACCAAGAGGTGCTTAATTGTAGACTTTTGGGTATTATGTGGACCCTTGCATGCCTTGAGAGCTTGAAGCCTGTAGAACAGGTTGGGGAATGAACATCACCAACACGCTGGTAAATGTTAGTTATCTTTTAAACTTTTACTATGCTCCTGTTTTAATGTTGGTGATGAAAGATCTTGTGAACATTGTAAAAAAATAAAAAATAAAAAAATAAATAAATAAAGTTATTGTTATAATTAGCATTGCATAGTTATAATTCCTCCAGACACTTTGAAAGTAAACAACCTACTCAAGTCAACCCTCTATTCTAAAAAGCTATTTGGCTGTTAGAATAATCTAGGTGGCATTTGAATTTCCAAATCCACCCTGACCGTCACATGACAAAGTCAGCTTCTCCTGACTTCTGCTCGGCTGTGGAATGTTTTAAGTATTTACTTTATTCCGGTAATGGCTGGCCTGGGCTGACAGAGCTGAACTGTATAAATTCACTCTCTTCCTAGAGGGAAAATCTAGCCCCAGGCAAAAAACAGCAACCTCTTGGCTCGTATGAGCTGTTGGTTATGAGTCAGTTTATAGTTTAAGAGAAGAAAATCCTCCCTTCTGAAACTGGGCTGACCCAGCTTTGATAGTTACAAGGTAGCGCGATCCAGGCCTAGTGCCATCGTGGAAACAAAAGACTTGGGGCCACTGGAAACAAATTAAACACACATTAGCCGATTTATAGACTGAAGTACAGTAAGTATATGGACATGACGGAAGAGCTAAATGTCTAACCAGATTATATTGACAGGGTATTGCTACACACACAATTCTAGGTAAAAAAAAACAAAAAACTCAGCTCTAAAAGTAGCATTATTTGAAAAATCCTTGAAGGTCACAATACTTAAGAGCTTTATACTCAAAGTGCGACATCGCCGGTCGGACAAAAGGTACTAGTGATGATTAACAGTATTTTTTAGAGTACCTTATCAACTAATACCAAGATAAAAACGATTAGTCTTTTCATATCTAAGAAGAAGCTGTAAAAATGTGACGCTGGAAGCTCATGACGTCTGGCTAGACTTTCAAATATCCATGTGGTTTTACAAGCCACTTCGATTTCAGATGATTTGTGATGATGATAGAATATGTCCTCTTTAAATATCCTCGTTGATTGATAAAAGTAAATCAAAATATATGCAATGATATGCAATTACTGTAATCGTACACTGCTTATCGGTTCAATTATTTTGGGCAACAACCCATTTATGACGAGAAACCCCAACACTTTTAATCCCAATTGTTTGGCCGGCCTGACCTAAAAGGTTTCTTGATCCAGAAATAGCGCTCAAATGCAGGTTTAAAAAATATTTTCAGGCTTTAAATGTTTTCGGCCTAGAAAAACCAGCTTGTTCCAGTCGATAGGTACATGTGTATAACCTGAAACAGAGCTGGGCCTGGCAATGCAAATTCATCATTCAAGACCTTATGCAAAGCAGTAGTCAGGATTTACAGTGGCACACTTTGGGGGCATGAATATTATGGCTGATGTTTGACGGGAGGCTCAAGTACTACTCATTTATAAAGGTTCTAACCAAGATGGTTTTTCCATGTAAATATACACTGGGGCAGGTTGAAGTCTATTTAATCAGGAATGACAAGTCTCTAGTGACTCGTCACAAGTGTTATGTTATATTTCGCTCGCTCAACATTTAACCACTGAAAGGTCTCTTTGAAACAGCTCACTGGATCACAATTCAGACACAGTGTTACGATTGAAAACCCCTCTAAAATCAGCCAGTTAATAAGCGGCAGCCTCCTCGACCCTACCTTCACTTGAGCTGTCTATATGGGCCCAAACTGATTTAACCCTCCTAATGATACCACAAAGTGGCTCTCCAGAGTATAAACATCCTTATTAAACAGAGTACAATGAAAAACAAGAGTTGCCTGGGTCCAGACCTTTGAATTCTCCCACTCTAATGGAGTGTAACGAGTTAACAATTCTGTCTGATATCAGGCAAAAACAGGAGCCCAGGTTATCTGCTTTACAGAACCATATCTATTGGACCAGGCCCAAATATAGGGTATTCCAGCACAGACTAAATGTCCCCATAGACTGGAATGATCTATGCTTTGTCTGGCCCAAAAGTATTCAACCATTGGAAATCTGCCCTCAATAAGCCCATTTTGCACTGTTTTGAGAACCTTAAGTCTTGGGCCATGCTTGAACCACTCTGAATTAGCAGTAGGCTACTTGAACATTAGTTTAATGCTAAGAATCAGAGGCCTAAAGTACTTCAACAGAGACTTTACATCTTGGCTTCATTGTGGCCTTACTAAACGAGTTTCTAATCAGATACATGTATGTGCCAAAAAAAAAAAACTAGAAAGAGATAATAGTGAAATAATGTATATAGCAGGTCTGTAAACACCCATAAGGACACAGTAACTACATATCAAATTGATGTCGTTATAATATAATTAGACCTATAAAAAGTAAGTAAAAATAAGGCCTACAAAGCAAGATATATGTTGAAAAATGAAAATGCATGTTAATTTAAACGAGGCGGGGTGATTAATGTGCGATTCGCCATTACTTTGGTTTTTCGAGACGGTCAAATAAAAAAGCTCTCAATTCCCACCACCTCGCCAATTAAATAAAAAAAGCAAATTCTTGCTGTAAATTGGAAACCAACGACCTCTTCACGAGTACTCGGGTTTTGCCAAAAAATGTTGCATGAAATGTCACAATGTCGTCCAAACACATGAAGAAACAGGGATGGAAACAGTGTCATTAGAAGTCCCTCCAGCCGTGCGGTAACACGGGGCCATATTGCGCAACAGCGGGGGAACAGGTGCAGCGCAGCGCAGGTGTATCAGTCCCCCAGCAGGTGTACCGCGGCCAGCGGGGCCTAAGGGGCCACGATCCGTCCGCCGCGGCTGGGGGGTGTTATCTGGGTTTTACTTAACACGTTGTTGTTTTGAAGGTTTTTAAAGGAAATAAACCCAATTGATTCTAGCCTGTATTCCAGTTAGCCTGAAAAGGGTAATGCAATTGTAGCCAAAACTGTGTGCAAAAAAAGGCCCGCTTCTTATATTGCAACTAATTTTTGAAGCCGCTTTTGTCAAAAATTGGTAAACATTGCAACGCTAGACATGCATTGTGTGTGAAATGTGTACAAAAAAAACAACAACAAAAACAAACAAACGCAGACATGAGATAAAAAATCATTGTTTTGCAGATGGTGTGTCTTACCGGTGCGCTTGGTCCCGTCCTGGAAGATATTCTGCAAGCTAAGCTAGCAAGCTAATAACAAGCTAACGGCGGCGCATCCCAGTACATGCGTCGCTTTAAGAGACTGATCTGTCTTTTGTCAGTCCGAGAAAAAATAAATTATTATGCAATCCTTGTGTTTCACGAATGTTTTAATGGCATGGCCGCGTATTGGGCTGCTTGAAGCTACGTTTATCTTCAGATCCCCGTAAATAATCCTCTACCTTCTATTTGAAAGCTAGAGACGCTTTTGCGGAACTGACGAAATTGCCACTGTTTTTTCTCAAGTAAAGCGGCCGTGCTACCAGAAAGAATATACAAGCGAAACGAGAGACTCGACTTCTGACTACTTCCGTCTTCTCGTCGTTAAACGGACTTGACCGCTTCCGTATTGATTTGGAGTCAACTACAGTGTCTCACGTTCGGTCCGATATTTTTTTTTTCCTGCGAGGGGCTTATTTTTATTTAACCAAACAGCGTAATGTGTATATATGGCTACCCTGCTAAACGACTAACATGAACATTTAATGAAGATTTTAGTCGGTTTTTGCATGTGCGACATGATTTCACCTCCCTATGCTCCACGAATTCTGATTTGTTAACAAGGGTTCCGTAGACTGACTTGGCGTGAGCCATCTTGATGTTTAAACTAAGGTGTTTGACACCGCGCTCTGCAGGTCACTACCCACGTGGTTGCAGGTGTGCAGCTGTTTTAAATGGTTAAAATCTTGAACCTTTCCTGAAATCCCCCAAAGGCATTGAAGAGTGTCCAAATGCTCACTCTTACTACACTGACTTTGTGTATTATTATTATTATTATTATAATGCCGTTTTTGTCCCTTAAATATCCCGAGAAAACTCAAAAACGACGTACCTGAAGCGAGAATAAGTGCCGGTCTGCAAGAGAATGAGAAGAGAATTTCCATTTACCACAGTGTTCTTATAGTATATTAGTAAACAAAAAAAATACCAAAAATAAATATAGTTTAAGACTTACAGTCAATCCCTGAAGTTCTTAAACTAGTGATTGTAAGATTGCCAAATCTATAATTTTACCTAGAAATAATAGTTTGAAATCTATTTAATTTGTACTATGTATTACATTTTATACAAACTGTTCAGGCACTCCAGTGTTTCAATGTTATTTTAAGTTTTTTTTCGCGGGCAGTCCAACCTCGTATCTTGTGAGATTTTGTAACATTAAGGTTTTGTGACCTTTGTGTGTAAGATAAATACATAAATGTACAGATAACAACAGCCAGGATTATAACGCTCACAATGATCCTAGTGCTAGAAGGATGACCTAGTTTGAACTCTCTAGTATCTACTCTCTGGTTTTAATATATGCTCCAGATAATCATTGATGTCACAGTATGTCATTGCTGTATATTACAAACCTGAAATAATTGTATTCCAAGACTAGCAATGTCCAACAGGGAAACTGCAATCATTTAGTATCATTAGTAGTATCATTTAGTACCGTGTTTGTACCCATGAACCCGGGCCTTTGTTAGGTAATCATGTGTTAATAAAGTTTAATGTATTTGCAAAGGTTACACATCTCCGCCCACAACCGCCACACTACCCCACCAAACACACAACTGTGAAAGGTCTTGGGTTCTGTGGGTTCCAGACAGTCAAGACAAACATAGAAACAATTGAAGGTGACAAACAGAGGAAAGCGTCCGATCCCACCACAAACCACCAAAAGTATGACAGCGACCATTTTTAAAAGTCATATGTACAAATTATGCAGCTATCATAAAACAAAACCGGTTTATCTTAAAATGCTTAACAACAACTTTAAAACCCTCAGCTGTTTGTAGCAGTTCTTCCCACCAGATCTTTTCCTGTAATAATTGTCAATTCCACCTTTGGCCAGGAGGTGTCAGTGCCACCTTATTAACAGAAAGACAGGAGCCATGATTTTTCAGTCAGTGAAGATGGTTTTCTGAATTTGAAATGCACATATAGTGTATATAAATGATACTACCACCTAATACAATTTTTTTTAGAAATAACTGCAATAATAAAAATAATCTTGACACAACAAAAGTGTGTTTTGCTTTCCTTGGCTATCTCTCTATGGTAGGTTTATACTATATAGCTATATAGTCTGTACAAGTCTAAAGGAGAGAAAGTTGGAAAGAGTAAAGGAGGTTACGTTTTCTATCTAATAATGTGGTACTAGTCTTGTTACCTTGTCACAGATATTGCATTTTTCCTGATATGAAAGCCATCTTTAATAGTTCATACCTTGAAATTGCTATAGTAAGATTCTTCAATATTTACGCTACAAATACAATTTCTTGAGTGTATAGTTAGATTTTTAGCTAATAATTTGATTTGACTCTTCACTACCTCTGTGAGAAATCACACAATCCTCTATAATGAAGGAAACACGTGTCATGTTTGATTTCTAATTGCTCTCAAACTGCAAGGGAGATTTGTTCAGTATTCACGACAAGTAATAAACAAGGGGTTCTATTCTGTTGAGTTTTTAATCCAATAATGTGATACCGACCTGTTACCTTCTCCGCTCTAATAACGTGTCTTTGCAATTCCCTCCTCTGATATTCAGCCCCGCCAAGACATCTTATAATCAAAATGTTCTGTCCCTAAAGAAGACTTTGCGATGGAATCCGCCGGTCTAGTCTGTTTAACGAGTTTTTAAGAGAAGGCGGAAGTAGTCGGAAGTTGAGTCTCTTGTTACCCATGCATTCTTTCTGGTAGCACGGCCGTCTCCATCTGCCCACTGGAACTGGTTCTGCCTCTTGAATGTCACATTACTAGTAGTTGTAGGGCAGCAGTGTCATGCTCTCGGGGTAGTTTCATCACTTTTTGTTAGGAGGCTAATCAGAAAGTTTACAACTCACCTCAACGACATGGAAGAAGAGCCCACAGCAGAGAGAAACTTAACCTTTTTAAAATCTGCCATATTGATACTGTAAGACACTGAACCACCAGACTATTCTTTACCCAAACCTGCTTATAAACTTAAACCTAACCTGAAACACTAACCCAAAAATCAGATATTGCCCTTGTGGACTCGTGGTTTTTGTCCCCTATTGGAAAACCATCTGATGTGTAGTCTGAAATTTGGGCCTAATCTTGGCCACGGTCAAACAAAAACACAAACACACACATACACATAAACACAGACACACATACATACACAATAAAAAAAACTATTTTGTTTGATCACTCATGGCGGTGTGGAAAGTGCAGCGTCAGCCGTATGCGACCATTATGGAGTATGTTTTCCATTGAGCGCCACAGTTGAATGAAGCGAATGAGGAAAAGACTCTTGACCCCAGAGTTAGTCACCAACCACAGACTCTGTGAGCCTGGCAGGAGACAAGGTGATTATCGGAATCGGGGGATGTTGTCCTCCTCGTGTGCAGACTCACCTACTGACTCACAGACAGACTCACGCAAACGTTGGAAAGTTCACACGCAGATACATTTACTACCCACCACCTGTTCAACCATGTGCACTCACTGCTAATTAATGTTATGTATTAATGTTAATTGATTGGGACACACTATGTTTAAAGTGCCAATCACGAAGATCTCCCGTTTCGTTGTCTTTGGCGGCACCTGTGGCGAAAAGCGGTAATTGCAGGTGTGTAATTGGACCTCACTTCAAAGGGAAAACCCGTCACTAACCCTAATTTGAATGCGTGGAGGGGAAGTCGCTACAGACACCCGGTTCTTAATACTCACAATACTGCAAATGTAAGAGCTTTCATCAGTGGGCCATAGGCTCAATCACCATTGTGTTACCTCATTCGGTGATAGATAGTGACTTAACAGACATTAATTTAAATTTAAATTAAATCCGAGATGTTTGAGAGTGTGCCCCAGTGATGCTACGAAATCCCAAACTGAATAATACTATTTTGTATGGGAATCATGCACATCCAGTGCACTAAGGACAGTGCAGTAACTACATCTATTAGACTGTCACCATTAAAAAGGCAAGGCAGAATTAAGTTTAATAGCTGAGTAAGCCTTTTTTAACATCAATTTGGATGTAATTCCTGCCAAATTCCTAAGGGAAAACGTGTGCGGCCATAATGTCGATGACTACACAAGTTTCACATCGGGCTCCAGGATCTGAACTGGATGACTAACGGCACATGCAGAGCCCACATGAATTCAATTCATATCAGTGCAACAAAGCGATTTTCTTAGCTTACTGAAAACAACATCCATACACGACCTTTACAGTAATGCTAATCACACAAAGCTCGGGGGTTAACTGGCATGAGCGTCTTTTGGATTTGGTTACCTTTGCACACAACTGATGATAAACAGTGTTTACACAGTGGAGAGACACTCCACCCTCTTCTCGAACAATGAGTCTCTGAGCTCACAAGGAGGCGGGTTAAACACAAGCTGTGTGCTGACTCGGTTATACGTTAAGCTACTCTATTAATGTACACAAATGCCTCAGAAGCCCTCACGTACACGCAACACACACGAATCAAGCTTGTCATTCACAGGTATCATGTCATTTCAGGTTAAATATTTCAGTTGGCCGTTAAGCTCACGCAGTGTCCCGAGCTGCCCTCTTTTGACAATTAAATATTCCAAACAGTCAGCTTATTTAATTCTGCAGTTATAGCAGCCAAACCATAGGCCTGAAGCTGCAGGGCCTCATTTGGCTATGAGTGAACTTTTCAGTAGAGTTACCATAGGTAAACATTATAAGCCACTGGTAATTACCCTTCAAAGTGCTTTTCTTCATCCTTGCAGGGTGCCATGCTCTGTTATTTTAGGCGCTGGGTGTGTGTGTGTGTGTGTGTGTGTGTGTGTGTGTGTGTGTGTGTGTGTGCGCGCGAGAGCACTGCAGTGGGTTAGGTTTTCAGTGGTTACAGGGAGAAGCAGTCCCATCCATGTTCACTGATTTGTGAATGTATTTTCATACTGACAAATGAGATTCTTTTAACATAAATACATAGTAAATAGTTGTTTGCTGCTATATTAATGTTCAAAATATTGTAATAAGGCATAAGACAATTCAGTAGCTAGTGGTTCAAGACTCAATAGATGTACATCTTGGAGCTGCTCGCTGACATTAAATATAATTTTGTGAACTCATGCACTTTACACATTAGTGTAAACATTTACATCCAAATAATTTGATATTACAGTAACACTTTCAAAATCCTACACAAGAAAATGCGCCCTTCCCCCGAGAAAAGCAGTTGAAGAGTCACATCCAACTTGTCCAACATCGTCTCCAGTTTTCTCTCTGTGATGCTGTACAAGGTCTTCTCTCTTGTTTTTGGCTACGGGGTAAAAGCAATTAATGTTTACTCGTACAGAACAATCTGTCCTGTGAACCTAAAAGTAAAACTTACTTCAAAGCTGAATGTGAAGTGGCATTCCCATATTCTTTGTATAACAGGATGATGGAATGTCAGGACTCTGATACATAATACAGGGAAAAAATACAAAGCGATGAATGGTTTCTCTAACTGAGCTGAGGGCATAACTGGTAACTCACACAGGGGGCTTTTAGCAGTCCTGGAAGCGTTCAGTAGTCTTCTCTATGCCAGAGATATTATTAATGCTTCCTGAGTTTATTTTGTTTTTTAAATCAACTACCTGTGCTTGGCAGGACATACCATAAAGCTATTAAAAACCACACACGAGCAATGTCCACACATACGATCACACACACGTACGCACACACACGCACGCGCACACACATATGCATGCGCGCGCACACACACACACACACACACACACACACACACACACTAACCTGCGATTGGACCTGTTTCCCTTTGTTGCCAAGCTTGGTGTTTTACAACCGTATTTGTTCCTGAAACTGTTGGTTTATGGTGCACCGTGGGTCACGCACCCAATCTAAACATTGCCAGAGTAATATGGGGCTTGCACGTAGACCCTCACCTCAACCCAACCGCACATGCAGGCGTAACAGAGGCCTGCCCACACACACTCAGCAGGGCACAACCCACATCAAAGCAGGCATGCAAACCCCACCAACAAACTAGTGATCCATTGGCCTGATCATAACAGGAAAATAAACATGTATGAATGAAACTAAATAAGACGGTCGCCCAGACATACATGCCAGCTGTAGTTACTCAATGGTTAATGAGTAACAAGAACCCAAAGAACCCAACTGCCTTAGGGGAACATGAGAACCTTTCTCATACTAAAAGTGCTTCACGACAATTCAATGTTTTGGGGAACCCTACGGTTCTCAGAAGCACCTCTGAAGAACCTTTCGCTTTTGTAGTGAGCACAGAGGCCCCTAGCTAAGGTCAGTACCCGGGAGGGTAAAACACATGAGGCTGATTGGCCTGCAGGGTTCACTCTCAGCCACCAGGCGGGGCTGTGGGAGAAGCAACCGGAACGCAATCAAAACAATATATTTCCTAGTCACCGCGGAAACTGCGCGCTAGATTGAGCGTTTCCGCTGTGTTTATGGAACCTTCACAGTCAGTCAGCCACTTGAAATGAAATAGGATGCAACAGCAATGAAATAGTAAACACCTTTGTCCCACCCACACCACGCTGCTTCCTCCTCAAAATACTGTAAACGGGTTCCTACAATGAAGCCACAAATAATGTTAAGTATCAGCTTGTTTTCTCCAACATGAAGGTTGAAAACAAAGCTACGCTTATATTCCCTGGAAATTGTTGAATTGAATTGTTGTTTTTTTGTTGTTGTTGGGGGAGGGATCAGAAAGTGTGTGTGTGTGTGTGTGTGTGTGTTGGGGAATGGGATGGGATGGACTAGCAGGGCCTCCCTCGGTATCTGATAAACCCCCATTTTTGTGTGACTCCTTATTTCATACTTGTCCTCCACATCTGATTAATTATATACCAACCGCCACTTGTAGACACAGTAACAGTCAGCACAGCCCTAACAACAGAATCATTGTACAAACACACACACACACACTGATCTTCTCGTTCTGTCTGATGTCTCTGGGCTTTGCTCATCGATGATGGAGGATCTGAGGGATATTTACATTATTCACCGTCAGACAGACCCATTAGAGAGACTTCCCTGCATGCTCAGTACAGTCTGGTTTGTTCCGGAGCTTTCCAAACGCTCGTGAAGATTCAGCTGGAAGTGTAGAGGGTGAAAAAAAAAAACCCACAATGAAGAAAGACAGAACTGAAAACAGAAATAATGGTGTTGGACTGGTGACCGAAGCAGAAGGGACTTGACATTTGTCGGGGTAATTTCTTCCTAACACTTCTTGGAGATGTTTCTTAATGTTTTTACCCACTCAAAAAAAAAAAAAAAAAAACAGGAGCGAGGCCTGGAGCGAATCCGAAAATACATCAGAAAAATGTACACTCAAACGTCAACGTGAGTTTCTCTAGGAATTCAAACGTATACATGTTTACTTTTAGCTAAGTTAAGCACCAAAACAAACTGCAACCACATTTCATGATCTAATCCAGAGTTGCGTTAAGATGCCAAGAATGAGTCTGAGCAACATCATAACATCATAATATTAACAGTCTTACTGGAGGACTAGTGGTTGCAGCTTGTGTCACGCAGGCCCGGCGATTTGATCATATCTACCAATGCTATTAGCAAAAAGGAATATAACTACAATACAACTGAACAGAACTTGGAATGGCACATCAACAGAGTGGCTGAATAAATAATCACTGGTAATAAATCTAGATAGATAGAAGGAACCATATAATATCCAGGGACACGTTCTATTTACAACATTTTCCAGGAATCTTTTGGAAAATTGTGCACAGAGAGAGAGAGAGAGAGAGAGAGAGAGAGAGAGAGAGAGAGACAGAGAAACATAAAACATTGAACAGCTGTGAGACTCTCCGTTCTGAAAGACCTCTTCTGCCCCCATAGTACAGCACCAGTACCCCTCTCTCTCACCCCTCTCTCCTCTCTCACCTCTCTCACCTCCAGTCATAACAGCACTCCAGTGGGCCAGATGTGTGGCAAGAGGAGGTGTAGAATGATCTTAGCCAGCTCCCTCGGGGGTTCTCTGGGCCATTTTGTCCTCATGTTTCAGACCTGCGGCTTTCAACTTTAGTGCCAGGCTCCGCACGGCAGAGGCCTGCCAGACTACTGTCGCTAGTTTACGCTTTGTGATCGCAAGCACATATGATTTAGAACGTGTTTATGTGTGCGCGCACGTGTGTGCGTGAGCGTGTATGTGTTTGCTTGCTTGCTGACCCCCCCCCCCCCCCCCCCACACACACACACACACTCGCTCTCTCTCTCACACACACATCTGTGAGTTTAAACGTGCACGTGTTTGTCTCACTGTATTTTGCCATTAGAGTATGTTTTAGGGTTTATATCCAGGGTTTGACCCAATTGACATTTTGGTGTTTATCAAGACACAAAAGCCCCAGAAAGGTTTAAGTGAACTTCTGAAGTACTTTCATATTTCTAGAAACTGATTTCATGGGATATTAATAATATGGACTACTTCTCTACTCTAAGTGGGAGTAATGGAAATTCCAGTGTGATATTTACTTGTATAATGGTATGTTTCCATGTGTCTTTTGGGCATATCTGTGGAGTTGCGCAAACAGTCACAAGCGGGATCGGTCCATCCCTCCTGGGCTTCCCCCCTGAAACGCGCGGAGAGAAAGATGGATGGTTCAACCCCTTCTACGCCATTAAGAGGGTGAGCAAACACTCCCTCGGAACCCTTTAAAACGACAAGTCCATCCCCTGCAAAACAAAACAAAAAAAACCTCTTCCTCATCTTCCTCATTTTCCAGCTCCTCCTTCAGCTGCCTTTCCTCCTCGGCCGTGCCCCCCAACCTGATTTCATCCAGAACAGCTTGAGGATGATAAATAGGTAAACTAAAAGCCAGTTGTTGACCTCTGACTCCTGGCTGCTGTGGAAATGACTGCGTAGGAAAAATATTTGTTGACGTCCACTTTGAGATACAGATCTAGCATACTGCTACTTAGAGTTCTGAAATCTCAAAGTCACAAAAAAAATCTACAATGGACCTAAAATGACCAGAATCAGAAACTAAACTGCTTTGTAAGCCAAGTACAGAAACTATACAGGACTTCATCTTGGTGACACTAGTGCAGAAACTGATCAACGGTTTCACAGTTCAGTTCATACTGCCGCACACGGTATAAAAGGACAAACGGACCTCACATACGGTACAGTAGAAGAAGTGGATTCCTCTAGAGGGGGGGTTTTATGGAGAGCTTATTGGGGTTTAGGTCAAAATGTGAATGTGTCTCTCTGCGCAGATCGCCACAGAATGTCACCATAGACACCCAAACAGCAAGGTCCTTGGCCCCGCCCCCTTCCTTAAGAATACTTTGAATGACATGGACTTGCCTGCAGAGCCTGCTAGTGAAAATACAACAGAGTGTGTATATTTAGCTGTGTTTATTTGTGAAATAATCCCTGGTGATGTATGAGTCAGGATCCAATATGGTTCTAAACATTTAGCCCAGATTCTACACTTTAAAACTGTGTGGAAATAAAGTTGCCCACATGGCATTTGTTACTGCCTTTCGGTATCTCTCTCTCTCTCAGTACACATTCTCTGTCTCTCTCTCTCATTAAATATTATCTCTCTCTCTCAGTACATATTCTGTCTCTCTCTCAGTATATATTCTCTCTCAGTATATACAGTATATTCTCTCTATCTCTCTCTCTCAGTATATATTCTCTCTCAGTATATACAGTATATTCTCTCTATCTCTCTCTCTCAGTATATATATTCTCTCTCTCTGTCTATCTCTATTTTTTTCTCTTTCTGGCCTAGATGTTTTATGGTGAGCAGATTTGTGACCAACTGACATGCACAAAATGTGGCGTACTCACACTCACACACACACACACGCACACACACACACACACACTCACACACACACAAAACAAACACATGCACGCACGCACACACACACACATACATATTCATACTAGAGTATCCTCAAGGTGATGTTTAAGTAAGTCAGGTTTGGCACGGGAGGCCGCCTTTGTCCACAAGTGATTTTAACGGGCCAGACATGAGTTCCTTAATGGAGAAATCCAGCTTTGCTCAGCCCACCTGCTTTCTCTCCCGGCCGCACATTTTACACTTTCTCCATTTTCCTTCATTTTCCCTCCTCTCATTCTTGTATTCCCTCCAAACCCATTCCTTGTTTCGTCCCTGAACTCATTTAACGTGCAGACCGCTGAGGAACCAGTCAGGCTTCTACAGTAAAATACATTTCTTGCATTTTTTCGGAGCGTTCCGCTCAGACTACATCACGGTTCTAGCATGTTCTTGAGAGCACCACATGAGACATTGTAAAATGGAGAAATTATACGACACCACCGATTTTAATTTGCTTCCTTCTTGGGCACACAGGCTGAGGTTGAGGCCTCAGGTCTGTGTTTTCTTTGGCATTAGAGGAAGTGACTAAATATTACGCAGCACAAGCACACACAGCAAGTCAAAACAAGTAGAACTTAGGTTAACGTTTTCCTGTGTATAGGGAGACAGTTCTTTAATTAGGCAAACTTTAAGTCCAGCCAAAATTGAAATGGTTTTATTTTGTGTCAGCATTGATGCCACTACTCACTATGTACACCGTCTGGTCTGTTCATATGAAAAAGAGAAATTTGCATTTACATTTTTTGAAAATGCGCCACCCATCTCCACTCCTAGACCTCGTTCCTGTGTCTATGTACATCATTAGATACAGCACATTTGCATACGCAATCAAAACAGCCAATCATAGCGCTCTAAACTCTAAATGTTGATGCACAGAGTGGATGCCCAATGATCACTAGCCAATTACATCAATTAAGTTGCTATACTGCCTTTCATCGACGCTTCGGCCAGTGCGGATGGGTGTTGAATACCGCTCGTGTTGGCTCATCTCGTACCTTTATTTAGAGCAGATCGCCCTGCTTCTTCGACTCTGCTATGACTATGCTGTGTTTGCAAGTTAGCTAGCTAGCATCACGATCCAGCCTGTTGTCACTCAAGTCTAAGGTGACCAGATTTAAAAGCTACTACCACAGTCAAGCAGAGAAGTGCTGAACAATGCTCTTTTGTGTGTCCGCGGTACCAGAATGAATTGTCTTGAATGCGGTGTGACTGTAGCATTCTGCTAATCCCTGTAGAATGTTCAACAGACTCGACTTTCGCAATGAGAGTCTACCGGGATTGGAAAAACACTGCCGAAAGAGACAAGGGTTTCCACAAACACTTCAAGGGAACATTTAACTCGTCTGGCGAGGTGGAAGGAACATGAGAGGTGCATCAATAGTGGCAAGGGAAATTCCACAGTCCTCAATGCTGACCAGCTAAGTAAAAACCGGCACTATGTCTGCTCTTATCAATGTTGTGGGATTTCTCGCAGAGAATCAATTACCTTTCAGAGGGAGTTGACTTGATAGTTTTGACAATATGTCAGAAGAGGTTAGTGGTCTTTTTGTCTCGCTATTAAATTACACAATCACACACATAATGGGAACATGACAATAGGTGCCGCGGAACATAGGACCTTGGGAACTTAGGACCCTGGGAACATGGGACCCTGGGAACTTAGGACCCTGGGAACATAGGACCTTGGGAACTTAGGACTGGGAACTTAGGACTGGGAACATAGGACCCTGGGAACATAGATATGGTCCCGGATATTATTAAACTGAATGGGACAAGGGATCCCACTGGATGCGAAAACATTTCAGTTGTCATTCGCGTTGTATCCCCGTCAAACAAAGCAACAGAGCGTCAAACAATTTAAGTTGGGTATGTAATGGCCGGGAAGCTGGGAAGCATGGTGGCATGCAGACGTTACAAGAGAAACTGGGCTGAGAAATCCCATATGTCCATTGCTTGAATCACCAACTACATCTGGTGGTTATACACGCACTGGCAGTCGAGAAAGCAGTCACAATTTTTTACTGTTTATACTGTTGCTATACAATATAAAAATGAGTGATGAAAGCGACTGCTCGATCAAAGATGGACGGGCCATTTAGCAACTGTGTTTGTGATCATCTTTTAAGGATATCCCTTCCTTACTGTCTGAGATTGACGCGGAGCGGGCCTACAGTGCAGAGATGAGGACGGAGGCCATCGGGCTCTTGCTGGAAGTTCCCAGTGCCTGCCTTTATGTTCATTGCTTACCTTGTGGAAAAGGTGCTGATGTTGCTGGACGCCCCTAACAAGCTCTCGCAGGGAGAGGACACGGCCGTGCAAGTGTTACTGAGTGCATGAGTAAACTCTGCTGCTAGGCCATGTTCACGGAGCTGTGGAGTAGAGTCACCGATGCTAATGCTATTAACCCTGCACCCTCAAAACAGAGACGCACAATAAATAAGAACATGGGCCAGTCTGTGGTTGAAGAAACAACAGGACAAAAGGACAATGACGAGACAGAGACTACAAAGGCTTTTCTACAGTGTAATCGACACGGTTCTCTGAGAAATCAATCGGCACTTCAGTGAGCGTCAACACGCGACTCGCTCATTCCCTCGCCGCTTAGAATTCAGGGAATGACACGTTTTTGGATCCCACGTTACTCCAGCACATCATCACATTAACAAAGTCAACCGTCGTGGAGACGGAGTGTACGGTTGCCAAACGGTCTATTTGCACACAAAGAAAAAGAGGCAAAGGGAAAATGGACGACGCAAAATCTCCTCTCAAAATACCGCAAAACACTGGAGGCCACGCCAAGTGTACTAACTGCAATGGAATGGATTAACAATTGGTGCTTCAAACTGCCACGTGGGAAAATTCATTCTCAGTTTTTTGAGGAATGTTTTTACTGACCACCGGTGGTCTACGCACCACGCACGTAAGGCCCAGCTGGTACAGCTTGCCTTCGAGAGAGACCTCACGCGCAAACGCCTAAACGAATGGATAGACGAGGTCCTCGGGAGATTTCAGTCTGAGACTTGTCGCCTTCAACTCTTGTAACGGTGAGTCCAGCAGTTTATTTGCTATAGTTTTGCGCACCAGACTTTCTTAATGCTGTTGGAATGAACGCATATGGGCTGTGGTGCGTTCTAGCGCTGATCGCAAGCCGGTGAGGTTTCTTTTTCTGTATGGTTGGAGTGTGTAATTAGCTAGTTTGCATTGTGTTTTGGCATTTTACGGACAATTTGTTCAGTATAGGCCTATTCTTAATACCGATGTATTGTTTAAACAGTAGTCTGGGTTCTCTTGGCGTATTGTGGTGCAGACATAATTGCCTTGTAAAGTATGTGTCTCGAACTGTGTTTAAATGGTTTCTAATTGAAAAAAAAAAAAGTGTACCATTTGTAATTTTGGTTGGACTTTAAGTAGAACACAGCAACCACCTCCACCAATGTCTTATATGTATACAAGTACTCTGTCTCCTTTTAGATACACACCAAAAAGCTTGGAAATGTATGCCTATGCACACAGATACACAACATACACACACAAACACACACACAGACCTCTGTTGTATTTACATTTGTAGGGAAGGAATGACAGTGCCCATATATGGTTATGGTGTATTCTCTCTCTCTCTCTCTTCCTCTCTCTCTCTCTCTCTCTCTCTCTCTCTCTCTTCTGCTAGCTGACCTAATGCCAGCGTGTTTCGAGCGTTTATGAAAACCTGTGAACTTGGTTTAGTTTAGTACAAGGCTTACAAGAGCAGGAGAAACTCTAGCAGCCCTTCCAAGTGAGCTGTAGACACTGCGATTGCGCAATCACGGTGTCAATCGAGGGCAGTCTCACAAAGCCGCTTCAAACTGCATTGTGATTTAATATTTAGAGCGAATTAGATTGAACTTCAATCATCCCTTTTGGGGAAATATGAATTACTATTTTGAATATTGAACTTGAGGTGACCTTTTCTGTTTTAGGCAAGGAACATTAAATTCTTGAAATTGAAAGAGTCACAGAGCTAATTAGATCATAGATATACACAATAACACAATGTTGTTCTTGGTTAAACTTATTTAAAATAAACTTTCCTTGAGTGTGGATTAAACTCACATTATTTCTATCTGAACCATGGTTTTTGTTCAAATTTCAGTAGAAGGCTTGTTAAAACGTAATAAATTGGTTTTGTATGATTTTCTCAGTAATTTGCCGTGAGTTCAGACTGGCCCCTCTTTCCTGACACTCTCTAACAGCCCCACAAAGGGGGAAGGTCACAGGGGTCAACCCTGGAGGGTAAGCCAATCAAAACTAGCTAGAAAACCAAAGCTCTGCTCACATTCCGTTAGAAACCTTGATCCTACTATAGAAAAGAAAAAGTTCAAGAAACTAAACTCAACTTAATTCTGGACATGTGCAGCTTATAACATTACTCATCACTATGCTTCAGAGCTTTTTTCGCTGTAGCTTACTATAAAGGCTGCTCATCCTATCCCTGTCAATGCTGCTGAAGTCACTGGGGGGCCTTTCCTTTACAGCGAAGAAACACATTTAGCTCAAATATTTTAT
>OMKK01057189.1:8505-29293 GCA_900302305.1 Polymixia japonica | reverse complement strand
GTGGCATGTGATGGTTGGCACCGGAGTGGCTTTTGTGGGTCAGTGGCTATTTTTATCGCCGAGCCTCTCCCTTGTAGAAAATACACTCCAAAAAAAAAAGTTTACAATTGACAATGACCGAGACTGTTGTCAAAGTGGTCTCGAGCTCGGGGGCATCGCCAAGATAGAGTGGCAGCTTTACTAGAGAGTTTTCTTTGGATGCAAACCTCTCCCTCTGAACGTGATAATATGTGTTGGGGATTGACACCCTGGTAGCAACACTGACAGCTGGAACATGTACTAGACTGAGGTCTTTTACAGTACCTTGAAATTGTGACTCGAGCCCTCCAAAAAAATGGTTTGCGTGCTTCCAGCTGCCGGAGAACGTTATGTAATTACAAAACAAGCCGTCTTTGAGGTCCTTTCAAATGGTCACATGGTGGTTTGGAGTAATCCTAGTTAGCTAAATAGCACATGGAAAATAACTAACTCTTTGCATAGTTTTCCTAGGAGCTTGTTTCAGTGGAAAGGAAACTTCCTCATAATCCCAACAGTACGATTCAAACATAACAATTGTGTGCACCACATTTAAAATCTGTGAAATAGTTTACTCACTAGAAAACTATCAAGTACACACTGCATTTTAATACCAAGGGATCTATTTTTTGTGTAAGGTTAAATCAGTATTTTAAGTAAACAGATTTACATTGACTGACATTGTGTTTGATGTGATTTAACGAAGAGAAAATGATTGTGGAAGCTGTGTGAAAATTTGAAGCTAAACAGTTTAAGATTAATTTATATCTGTGATGGTAATGCCATGGTAAAAGTAAGGTCTATCAAGTTGCAGTATTTAATAGTTTGTCAGATTTAATTGGACTATGTACCAAGGAAGCCTATGAATTTGATATCCTGAAGTTCCATATGTGTTAGTTTAACAATTTTGTTTTGAGGCAAGTAAAGGCAAGTACAATATTTGAGTATTAAAGGTGTACTCAGCAAAAAAAAAATTGATTTTGAGGTTTTTTGAAGGAAATGCAGCTGTTTTGACTACGTTATAACAGAACATATGCAAATTAACAGAAACATTTTGTTTTTAGATTTTGAGGTTTTTTGAAAGGAAATGCAGCTGGTTTGACGATGAAGGCTGGTATGAAGCCTATGAAGAGGCTGTGAACACAGCACATATATGGCGCTCATGAACGCAGACTGCACTGAGTACATGTCACTTCCTCGCCATGCATTCAAATTAGCGTTAGTGATGCATTTTCCCTTTGAAGTGAGGTCCAATTACACACCTGCAATAACTGCTTTTCGCCACAGGTGCCGCCAAAGACAACGAAACGGAGATCTTCGAGATTGCCACTTTAACAAATTAAAATGGCTTGTGTTTCTGAGACCTTAGAGTTTTAGATTAAATACTAACATACACAGTCACGACATACATAGGACATAGTCATGGACTTTAGTTTTTTTTAAATGCATTATTGATCACATCACATCGAACAAAATTAATTTACACTTATGGACAATAAAGGCAATCTAATCTAATTTAACAGCAGTAATATATAATCTCGTTATGTTGTTGTGCTGGATATGTTAATTATGTTAGGGATCAAATCAACATTTGGGTCTTTGATATGATAATGTGTTTTTATTGCACACGTGTTCGTATTGAGTTGCGTATAGATGAAAAGCATTACAATTCAGAGCTTGTGAGGTTTGGGTATATAAATCCAACAGAGACCCAGCATGTGCAGTGATAACTAGATCATACAAAACCCCACTGCTCAGTGTTTTGAGAGAGATGTACTGTACATTTTGGTACATCAAGGTGAGACTACCCCTATTGCATTCTGGGCCTTCTAACAACTTAGTAAAGAAAGAGAAACTTTCACCTGGTGTTTGACAAAGGTAGCGGCCTATGTCAGTGTCATTTATTGTTCACGCATAAGTCTTTTTTGTTTTGTTTTGTTTCATTTCACTACATCCCAGCAACACGTCTCTCTAACAGGGGTCTGTCAAGAGTCCTTAGCTCTGAGTCACCTATTTCATTAGCAAATTATTCCCATCCACTGTGACGCGTGTCAGCGCAAACTCATGTTCCCGCGCATAACCCATTTTAGCAGCCTTGTCATCGTATTTCACCGAGGAAGCCGATGAGAAAGTATAACACATATGACATTGCTCTGGAAGGCTCACACTACGACACTCCATGTAAGGTTGGAAGTACTGTACATAGATTCCTCACACTTGGTCTTGGGTTTCATGTCTTCAATAAAGCCTGCGCCCATTTTAGTTCACCTGCCTTTGAGGTCGTCCGAGTCCCTGTCCCAGTAAGAACGTGAAATAGCTAAGATGAGATCACTTTCAGAGCCAGAGAGGGTTGAGGCTACTTTAAAGAGCCACGTTCCATTACTTGGACATAGAAAAGATTCAGGTACCATCCCGGATATCATCGGGTTTCAAAATTAAACTGAAATGTGATTCTGCTAATCGCCGTTCTTTGTCAAAACAACGATATGAGTTATGATCTCCCGTACTTAGTTATTTAAAGGATTTTCGCATCACAATAGTTTTTGTGATTTTGGTGTGGCGTTGACAGGCGTGTCCACTTTATTCTTTAGGATTCGCATAAATAAGTTGTCATGTAAAAGTAATTTTATTCGCGTGATCGCTGTGCACCGTCGACTGAATTCAGACGATGTTGCATAATGTTACAATGACGACATAAGCAGACACACGTTCAATACCTGCAGTATCACATGAGAGACAGGCACACAGTTTTTTAACGGTTTGTTTAAATATCAATATCTCATTGATTGCTTGAGCATGAACCTTCAAATGAATTAACATTCACTGTAACAAAGCTTTTGTTTCAGCCCAACTTTTAAATAAAAAATCTGAACCAACACTGTATGAGTTAACAGATGATCCTACTGAAACTATTCAAAGCGTGATCATTAAATGACCAACGTATGGCTGGGTATTATTGGGTATTACTGGGTATTATTGGGTATTATTGGGTATTACTGGGTATCCACTGGGTAATATGCTGACTATATCTCGAGAAAACCTTTGCTGAACGAGCTCAAAAGCACGACTACTTTCATCAGAACTTTTAAGTGCAGCAGAGTTCATATGTAACAAAGCTACACTTTGAAACGTGTCCATCTTAAAATCTACATTTATCTAACTGGCGAAGGGAAATTTCCTCAATGTGTAACTATTAAACCAATAGTTGACACAGCAATGGGTTATAACCGAACAGACATTTTCATATGAACATACGAAGACATTTGGCATTTTCTTAACTTAAAATAAGTCTGAAACAGAGTGCAAACTAGCCAAGGGTGTGTCTCACATAATGCTGTTTACTCAGCATTAAAGACCCACTCCAGTCATTAACAGTCCATTTCTGGCTGTTTTTTAGAATAAAATACTCTCAAAATGGAAGCAAGACTTGCTTCAGATGAGAATCATTTGAACCAAGCAACGCCCACTCCCACCCCGCAGCGGTACTGGTACAATTCCCAAAGTCAGAGGGCTGTTTGGCTCAGTCGCAAAGAGGCAGTAGTAGGGGGTTCGGATGTGCGGTAACTTTACAAACAGCTGTCTGTCTAAGCTAGCCACGTCACAGCACCCAACCACATACGTCATGTCACATGGCAAATAGTTTTTGGCTCTGCTTAGACAATTGAATTACCAAAATACCAACCAAAATACTAGTAAAAATGGCCTAAAGGGACATTTTTAGACTTGATTCATTGTGGGAAGTCGTTGCGCAGCATCAGGATGTCAAAAAATCAATCATGTGGGTCTTTAAAAACAGTCACCTCAAATCAATGCATTTGCTAGCATGAGGAAGTAACACCAGAACCATGTTTGTCTGCTGCGTCTGGGTACATGCTGGGTATTTTTGGGTTTGGGCTGGCAGTGGGCGCAGTGTTCCTGGGCTTATTTACCTTCATCATTTTTTCCATCCCGGTCTGAGGGTGGCTCTCTCGCCGTCTTTGCCAAACGTGTGTTTTTGTCGCTGCCCTAGTTGCAGTTGGCAGCACCTCCTAGGTTGGAGTCCAACATACACAGTGCACCTGTCAGCTCTGACAGGACAGTACAGCCTTGTCTCTACCCCGGGAGGAGAAATACTAGCATGCAGCCTCAAGTGGCTTCTGTTATTGAACAGTCTGCACCTCACTGAACCGTAGTCGGAGGGTTGTCTCGTCTCGTGCGAAGAACGCATTGGTTCAGTAAGATCGGTCTAAGTTTAGGTGAGCTTGTTTGACGATGTGTTACGTCTGAAGGTTGTGAGTAACACACTGGATGGAGCAAAGTAACAGGCCATTATCAATATCAAACTGCCATGTAAAATGAATGCTACATAAAATGAATGCTAATGTAAACATTTCCGTAGGAGATTACCTTGTTATTGAAATACACACTAGGAATAGCTCTACGAATAGCCTCAGCCTATTACCACTAGTAGCAGTCATGCTACCAAAGTAGATTCATGTTGTCTCTGCAGTTTTTCAGTCTCTCTCTCTCTCTCTATATATATATATATATACAGTATATACTTCTTTTGTTTTAACCATGAAAGCAAATTAAATTGCCATTAGAAAATTTGTGGTCAGAGGGAATCTTATCTTATAGTCATCCTGTTCCTCAGGATATACTGTCTGATGAAAGCTGGAATAGATAAGCATGTGTCTTTGTGCTGTATTACCGATTAATCCACGTCCCCAAGTTAGAGATGTGACCACTACCGTGTGCGCTGTCATGGCCTGGTGCATGACGGCTGATAATAAACAATAGCAAACCTTTGGACTGAGCAGTTATCTGGTCTCTAACAAACCCACTCAATTAAGACGAGAGCGGGTTCCATCGGATCAGTTAAAACCCGTTAAAAGCTCTGAGTCCTTTATTTATTCTAAAGGGATTTTCCTCTCTGCTGACAGTTGACCCCTAGAAAAATCCATTTTCTGCGGAGATTCTTAATAAGCTATTTGATTTTCATCTTATAGAACAGTGTAGTTAATCAGAGGCTGTGTGGATCACCTCTGCAGGGGGCATGCTGACACTGGAATCCTTCCAATTTACAGGATTAAAGGGGCACAGTGGAGTCATGCCTTCCATGTCAGCGGTGTTGCCGCGGTAATGAAATGCCAAACCCGGCTCCTGGACCTGCTCAAACTGGTCTGGGATCTGTGCTTCGAATGACGGTCAGCACTCTGTTCAGTTGCACTTAACTGAACCAGAATCATGTATCGTTCGCTAACCATCCACACCGCTGCAGATATGACTGCTGATTCTGCGGTCTTGGAAAAAACAAATTAAAAATCAAAAGTCTTCGTTTTAATTGTATATTTTACTTCTATTTGTTGGTCCACAAAGTAGAAAACTGTAAAAACTTATTTTAAACTTACTGTAATCATCCACTCGCTAGCTAAACATTAGCTTCTCGGTGAACCAGTAATCGTGATTAACTGTTAACATAAGATAAGATAAACCTTTATTAATCCCTGAGGGTTAAATCAGGTAACTTTTAACTATCTATAGTAATACACCCTTCATAAAAACTGAAACGATCAATGATTTGTAAAGCGATGATGAAGATAGGAAGGAGGGAAAAAAGTTGACTATGCGAGAGCGTGCGTCACTTCGTGACCCCCCTATAAAAGCAGGCGGACACAATATCCGCGAACGGCCCTTCTAATCAATAAGGTGCCTTCCTCTGACACGTTGACATGCCGCCACATCGCCAGCGTCAGATGGTGTAGCGTCAGCTGACACTAGCGCACAGACGCTCAGAAGGGAGCCGGGTACGCATATATGCAAATTCTGCGTTTCTTTGAAGTACAAAATGTACTACTTTGATGTCTCCCTGCGCAGATCTGACATTTGTTTTCTTTCTCCACAGCCTCCAAGTCCAAGTCCATTGTCTTGCGTATTTACTTGCCCTTTTTTTGTAATAGTGTTTTTAAGTTCTTACTGGCTGTCCCTTTAGCGTGACTGAACGGTTCCTTCTCTGTGAGACGGCGCTGCTCTTATTAAAGCGTCCTCTACTCACGCACTGTTTAGCAGGCCTAGTTTTGACGTCTGGCAGTCTGAATAATTGGGTCGTTAGAGCAGGGGCTGTTCTTCAGCTGCTAATGTATTCCACACAAATGTGTTCTCGCCTTCGACGTGTGACACAAAAACACACTTACACGCGCATACTCTGGTCTTGACACGTACAAAATGCCCGGCCCTGCATCGAATGGATGATTAGACATTCTTGCCTTTAGACGGTATTTATAAATTTGTATGCGTGGATAGTAGGCTTTGTTTCATTAAGATTTAGGTAAGTCCTGTTTACCAGTTAAACAATGTCATTGCCTGTACAGTGTGTCTCCTTAATGTGACAAAGTGGTGCGCTTGTGTGTTTTTTGTTTGGTGAGACACAATAGCAGAAGTACACTGCCCTGGAGTCCCTGTCTGCTCTTGTTTCTGTTGACGTCCTTGTCTCAGAAAGAAGAGTAAGCCCCTATCAGCTCAGCAACATATTCCTGCTCCCTAGTGTGTTGTTGTGCAGGCTTCCCAAATAATCTGACTGCTGTTTCTCTGTGTGTGTGTGTGTGTGTGTGTGTGTGTGTGTGTGTGTGCGTGTGTACCCATATCGCAAATCAGCACAACAAAGATGGACCTGTCTGTGACTGTTCCATTAGACATCACATGACTCTGGGATGCTGTGCGCCCTCTAACTCCATTCCTTTAGTATGTGCCATGGATGAAAATAGGATGAGCTGGCTCACCACAAAAGAATAACATTGCATCAGCTTTAATGGCACACTTCCCTTCTTTAACTGTCAAACAAATATCTGTGCTGTAAGATGGGTCAATGCTTGAACGACAGTTCAAGTTTTGCTGGCATAGTAAGCTATAACAAATAAAGTATTATCAAACAATCAGGCTCAAGTGATTATCCATGAAAATAATGAATTAGCCTTAATATCAACAGTTCCAATGTAACTTCTACAGGCAAAAGTGATTAAATATGCAGTTACTCAATTTCCATACGTTTTCCTTTGGACAGGTAAATTGCAGAGGGTCACCTGCCACACTGATGGTTAACTGTTTATAATCAAAATATTAGATTGCCTCGGTGGATGAGACGAAATGACTGTTATATATAGAGGTTTTGTCCCTGTTGAGCCACCGTAGACATGCGCTAGCTAAATAAACTTGACCTTTTTGCTAACGTTCAGCTGCTAGTTCCGAGCTATCTTGTGACTAGATAACATCACGTGGTGACACAGGAGTGAAGCCACTGCCAGAAAAAAAAAAGATGACAAAGAAGATAAAGATGGGAAAAAGACACAAAAAGTTAGAAAGTTTAAAAGAAAAGTGGCAGTTTCATGAAAGGGGTGCACCAAGATGCTGGTTGCACTACAACGCTTGTAAAGAGTTTATGACTTTATGACTAATGATACACAGCAAAACTATTTGTTTATAATCGGTACAAAGATCATGAAAAGTCGAAGACACACCTCATCTGTGCAAGCGCGTCCCGGGCTCATTCTCAACCAGCAACCAGCGGGAAGGCAACCACTGCCATGTCTGAGCATACGGCCATTTTTGTATTCAGTGTAATAGGCTGCTGTACATTATTCTGTACATGACATGCATGAAAGCCTGTATGTACGACATAATTGTGTAAAAGAAAATGCCTATTAAGTACTTCGGCAGGTAAAACATTTGGGTGATGGGTAGAGTTTTTAAGTTACCCGTCCTCTTGGCAGTTGAGCCAAAAAGTTCGTTTTGGACCCTGAATATAACCCCAATGATATTCTACAAGGATCTAAAAACCACATTTTGTGTTCATAGGCTGTTTTCACCTCAGCTGTTTGCTCCATTCTCTAGAGGCAAACTCAAAACTGGTGAGTTGCCCCAGAACTCCAACCGGCTCTTTATTTCTCTATGCCCTGGCTCGGTCTATAAAGGGCTTGATAAAGACTGGGTAGGAGAGCTGGCATTTTGAGGCAGCAGTGCATGCCGTTTTTAGAGCCAGCCATCTGTCATTCTCAGTTAGAGGGGTTGAGGAGCGCCCAGGGGCCGGGGGCCAGGCGGTGGCACACACAGAGGGCCTCCAGGCTTGGCTCAGCCTCAATGTTCCCTTGGTGCCGTACACTCTGCCCCTCCCCCGCAACCTTTGTTACCATCCAGCGCGTGCCCACCTGAGCACTGCGCGTAGACGTAACGCATCCCCGGTGAGCGAGCGAGCGGAGGGATTAATTGGCAGATTAAATGGCAGGGTAATAGCAAACACCACACCTGTGTGCAGTGAATTGATAACAACGTCATGATTGGCGAGGACGGTTACGTGTGAACGGGTTCTTGTCCTGGCTTGTTCTCTTATAATATTATCTCTTCAATTATGCACATGATCGCAGTGATTGTCTTACTTATCGTCACTTCTCAAAGCTTAATCATATTGACTTAATTGGAAATCCACCCTACCTCTAAATGGACTTGTGTGTTGGTTCTCAAATTCCATTTGATTGATTTCATTGCTCCGATGGATTAACCATGTGGGTATTTTTAACACTGTTGTGTGTGTAGTTAGGTATCGTGCACAGAAACATCAGTCACTGCTATCTACGTCCTCCACAATAGCAACAACAATTCCTGGAGAACCAATGCACTTTTGAATGCTATATTGTCAGCATTCCCTACATACTCTGGCTGACACGCTAGGATCCTGTTGGTGGATTTCAGCTCAGCAATCACAATCATCCCAGCGCTGTTGCAAGACAAGCTTGCCAGCTCAGTTGAGCCCCTCATCTGTGAATGGATCACGGACCGTTTTGCAGGAAGGACAAAGTGTGTGAAGACGGGCTTCCCTGCTGACCAGGTCTCTGAAGGTAACCACAGCTGTCCCACGGGTCTGCGTTCTCCTCCCTCTCGTTCATGTAAGGAAGTACGTCAGTGACCGCACCAATGAGACCCCTCGGTCAAAGCTGTCTTTGTCCACCTGTGACAGAGAAGTGACCACGCTGGCATCTCGGCGTGCCAACAACAACCTCGAGGTGAGGAACAACGTCCACAAGAATCCGCAGGCGCCATCTCCCCCCACACCGGAGCTGTGATTCCTTAGAACCACCATCTTTAATATTTTTCAAGAAGGCTCAACAGAGGATGTTCTTTGCCGACCTTTACAGATCGACGCGTCACGACTAGTCCTGGTCCAATTCTACAAATCCATTGTTGCAAGCATCCTCACGTCATTCATCACTGGTATCAGGTACGGCTGTGCCTCTTCCCACTCCAAGGTGAGACTGCAGAGTGTCGTTCAAACCCACTGAGAGGGTAGTGAGCTGCCAGCTGCCCTCCATCACAGACCTGCGTGATGCCAGAGCAAGGAAAAGGGCAAGGAAGACTACTGCCGGCCCTGCTGTTCCAGGCAACCACCTGTTTGACATACCTAAAACTACCCTCGGGATTCTGCTGAAGTGCCCTCAATCAACCGCCACTGAACACCGTCTTCCCAATCACACACGCACACACACACACGCACACACACACACTGCCATGGAGTGGACTAAACGCTAGTAAACTCCACAGGGCTATCCATAAACCAGGTGATAATTTATACATCTGTCATTTTGTATCTTTTGCTATTTATCAAACTAATTGGGCCTTTCATGTCTTCTATTTTGTCAGTGTTGATGCCATCTGCGCTGACGCTGCTGGACTTGAACAGTTCTACGGCTTTGAATGTATACTTCATGCGCCTTTGTGTTTATTTGGCTGTTACACAGTATGCCGTGTCTGCCCGGTATGTGCGGTTGTGTTACATTTCGTCCTGCATCCAGTGTGTCAAATCGTTATTCTCTAACTCTCTTGTGATGCGTCGGCGCCAATTAACCAGGTCAAATTCCCGAAGGAACCCTTTGTACTTGGTGAAATACAGCGATGCTGATTCTCTATTCTGATAAGGTAGGAAGAAACGTCCCTCCCACTCAGAGAATGATATATTTCATCGAGAGGGGAAAGCCCCCCAGTGATTTCCCTGTACTTTGATATATCGTTCTCCCTGCTGTCCAACCTCCAAGGCCATCCAGTATATCTGCAGCCTGAATACATATCTTGTCCTTCAGAAGGAGTCATACATATTATTATTATTACACATATTATATCCGTTTCAAAGACACGTTTATATGTACGTCCCATTGCATAGTGTAGTCGGCATTCGATCACAGTTATATACCATGATGTTATTGAGGAGATTAATAGATTGGTTGTGATTTACTGGGCCTCCCCAAGGATGGAGGCCACAGTAGGATCGCGTACCGCTCCTCTCCGATGTCAAACGGTCCTGATCAATAAGGTGATGCAATGGATCTGCTGGTGACTTTAGGTTCAATACTCTGCTCAATCAGCAACAAGGAGTACATTAACCTGCTCAGATGGGAGCAATGGATCTTTGAAACAAGTGGCCTTGTCACCTCTTTCCAAAGCCAGCCTATGTTGGACCAAGACACCAGAATCAAATGAATAAGCCATAAATCCTTACAGAAAATACAATAGGCTTATTATTTGGCAACTTGCACAATTCAAATCATGGCTATTGCCATTATACTAATTTCCTCTGTGGTGCATTAACTTTCCCAAAGCACAGAAGTAATTTAGGGCAGCCTTGTGAGTAATCGGGCTTTGACCTTTATCCTCTAGTAGTCAGCAATGTTCTTCTTATCCCGTGGTTCTGCGCGAGTCTGGATGGTTGAATTAGCCTTGGATCTGGAGGGTCAGAGTGAGACCAGGCAGGTGTGTCACAGCTGGTCTGCGTAAGGGCAGGCTACTCAACGCTCGCCCTGAGCCGGCCAATATGTGGAAGTGAGTCATCGCCCCGGCTGCCGCGACCGAACGCCCAGTTCGCGACGACTTTAGCCGAAAACCTGAGCTGAGTCGGGCTGCAGAAACGTCTTTACTCGAAAACCCCCCGAAGTTTAAGTTGAAGAAGTTTTTGTTTTTAATACCTAGCGATTGCTGGCTGTAGAGCAGGATGCCAGGACTCCCGGTGTGCCGGGACTCCAGAACGCAGACGCTGTCCGGCCTCTAGGATCACATAAGAGACGATCAAGGAGCGTCGGATAAACGTCTGTCCTTTCCAGTGCTGCTGTCACAATGGAGGCCGCAGTATCTCACCGGAGGTTTCCCTACAGTGATGTATAAGCGCTGTAAAGTAGCAGATTAGACTCACTGCGGCTCTGAACGATGCTGGCTGGAATATTTTGGCTTTGATGTCCCTCTCAGGGAGCTGAATTGATGAGTGCAAAAGGCTTAGCGGCAAATACATTTGCCAGAGCGGGAAAGAGCGCTTAAGCAGTGCCCAGGAAATATGGCTTTCTCACTGGCAATGGAAGGTCTGCAATACATTTGACTGTCTGTTGTTATTTTTCACTTCACTTTTTCATACTTGCTGAGACTTCTGATATGGCCGCTGTGCTGCTGTCCGAGTGTGTTTGGACGGGGAATAGTCGGACAGTTTTATCAACCTTCGCTATCGTCCAAACACAAAAACCTACATCAGAACAGACTCCACGCGAAACGCCAGCCTACATGCACACATATTTAGTGGTTACACACATTGTTGACATTGTTGGTCAAGTTTCTCTCAAAGATGTCAAACTCATAATTTCTGTGTAAAATGTCTTTATAAGAGGTCCGTTTCAATAGATAATATGAGGTGTGCAGTGTTTTAGGGCTTGTTATTCAAAAAAGTAACTCATCACTCATTTCAAAAGTCACTGACGCACTAAGAAGCACTGCATCTTTTATTAATAATAAAAATGTTAAACTTTATTTATAGGGCACTTATCTCGACGCAAAGTTTACAACGCGCTTTACAAATAGCATAAAAGCAGGACAATAAAAGCATAAAAGGAGAGAAAAGTTAAGACACAATTACAAAAAGTAATTTAAAAGCATACAATAAAAGTTAACAATGAAAACATGCAAAACAAAAACAAGAAACATAAGATCACAGTAATAGCAAACGTTACATGAAAGTAAGTGTATAAAAGTATTTTAAAGGATTATAAGACCCACCCCTGGAGAGTCCTGACCGAGGATCTCTGTGCTTTGGTTCGTAGGGAACTAAAAGATGTAGCTAGGGACCAAACCTAGCCGTGCTTTAAAAGTGATCAGTCAGATCACTTAAATTCTACAAAATAATAGATAACCAGTGTAGGGAAGCTAAACTTATAAGATATGGTGCCTTCGAAAATCCTCGCAGCTGTATTTTGGACAAGCTGGAGATGCGAGCGTGACGTCAGACAGAGTTGCAGTGATGTAAAGATGAAATAAAAGCTTTTTTTCCTCAAAGAGGTCTTTGGCGCCATTGGCCCGAGCTTACCCGCTAATAGTGAATAGTTCTCGTATTACCGGCTGTGTCCCTGACTATTTTAAGCAGGCTATCATTCAACCCCCCCGTTTAAAAAAAAAAAACTCAAAACAATCTTGATCGTCTGCTTCCTCAAAGTTATAGAGCCGTCACCAAGCTCCCTTTCTTGTCTAAAATCCTTGAGAAAGTGGTTTCTATGCAACTCTTTGATGTGTTGGAAAATAACAATATATTCAATAAATTCCAATCTGGCTTTCATCAGCACCACTCCTCTGAGCCCGCTGTACTCAGACTTACTGATGATATTTTAATGCATACTGATTCTGCCTCAGCGGTGCATAATTGATCACGGTATCCTTCTGGATAGACACGGGCAGCGTGTGGGCCGAGCTGGAACTGCCCATGTGTGGTTTACATCTTATCTGTCAAACAGAAAATTCTCTGTAAGTGATTACGTTTCATCTTCCCTGCTAGCGTGCGGGGGGGGGCGCCCCAGGTGTCGCCTCTTGGTCCGATACTGTTCTCTCTATATGCTTCCCCCGGGCCACATTTGAAATATATCTCCCGCCATTGCTCAGTGGACGACACTGACAGCTGTATCTCTCATTCAAGCCCAATGATTTTAGCAAATTGGCCGCTATCCATGACTGCTTCACAGACGTTCAGGACTGGATGTCACAAAAGTTTCTCTAACTCAACTCTGACAAAACAGTTCTTTTGTCGAACTCTCAATTCTCTCTCAAACTTCTTTTCGCTGGCCCAGACAAAATAGCTGGCAGTTTTCAGCATTGCATTTCAAATGTTAAGCCCACCTCTAAAAACCTTGGTATCATTTTGACCCTTGTTTAAATTTTGAAAAAGGTGTGAAATCATTGGTACAGTCTTGTTTCTTTCAGTTGAGAAACATCGCCATAATTAGTTGTGTGTTCTAAGGATTTCACCTTAACCTCTTATTCATGTGCCTCAGCCAGTCACTAGCCTGGTTCCAACCCGTCCAAAATTCTGCAGCAAGACTTTTAACTCGGACCAGACGCAGGTCGCACATCATGCCAGTACTGGCCTCCCTCCATTGGCTCCCAGTTAAACATAGGATTGATTTTAAAATTCTTCTCATAACTTACAAGGCATTGCATGGTCAGCCACCTTTTTATATAACCAAGCTGCGATCGTGCCTTTGCTGTTGTGGCTCCTATAGGCTTTGGAACAGGCTTTCTCCAGGCCCTGGGGAGGCCGAATCAGGCCATACTTTTAAAAAGCATCTTAAAACCAATTAATTTTATATTTTTAAAATGAGATTAAAAAGGGCCAGTGAAAATAAATGTATGTTGTCTTGTTTCTCTGTTTTCTCTATGTTTTCCTACTTATCCTCTTACCTTGTTTTATATAATTGTAAAGCACTTTGTAGCTTATTGTTTTGAAAGGTGCTATATAAATAAGGGATTGCTTCCTTACTTACATGGATAACTTTGTCTGAGTCACTGATAAAAAAAGATTGATTTCAGATATATTTCTTAACTGCAGGAAACAGGACTCTCTCTACCGTTCCTAAAATGTCAGATCACTGTCAAACATCACTCCAACGTTTCTTACCACTGACTTAATATTGGAGGAAAGATTACCCAGATTGTTTAAGACATTTATGGAGTTCAAGGGCCAAATAAGACTATATTGGATTTGCTTTCATTGAGTTGCAAGACCACAAAGTAACTTGAGAGTGTTTATGGAATTGGGGTCACTGGGTTTTATTGGAAGATTTAACTGGGTATCATCTGTATAGCGATGGAAAGAGACGCTATGTTTACAAATTATGTTTCAAAGTGAAAAGAGGATGGGGCCATGAATTGAACCCTGCAGCACTCCACAGGTGGTATCAGCTGAGGATGATGATGAATTATTACTCTAACCTTAACTATTATAACAGAGAAGGATCTATTGGCCAGATAGGATCTGAACCGGCTCTGTGCTAAGGCTGGGATACCCACCCAGTGCTCAAGATGCTCAATTACAATTGTGTGATCGATGGTTTAAAATGCCACACTGAGGTCCAAGAGCATTCAAATAGAGCATTCCCTGCATCTGCTGTTAAAAGGAGCTCAAGTATGTCCACGGCACTTTTACTTTTATTTACTATTAGGCAGTTGAGTAAAAACTACATTTTCTAACCCTTTTGATAGAAATTGTAGTTTAGAGATGTAACTGGTGAGGTTTGATGGATATATACGGGACTTCTTGGAGGGGTTGAACTAAAGCACGCTTAAAACTGGGTGATATACAACCAGTAGCCAGAGAACTGTTTATAATAGATCAAATACTGCGGCCTATTTATCATACAAAAGCTGTTTTTTTATATATCCCAGCAGCCTATTTGTTAAGCTACATGTCTCAGAAAATGGCTCTACTGAGCATTTATTCCATGTATCCCAAAAAAAACGGTACAATAAATGTTTGTTTCTTTTAGAAGTACCCTCTACTCTCATAAATTGGACAGACATAAAACGAGGTGAATAACTCACATTCCAAAGAAGAGTCGATAAAGCATGCAGTGAACATACGTCCAATACGCTGCCTTTAAACCGGAGCCAGAATCTCATTTCATCTTCAAAATAGACTTTATGTCCTGCCCTTTCAATCTCAGAAGACAGCGGGGGGAAAAAAAGCCTCGCAGGCACAGAACTGTGGGGTTTTAATAAGTTAAATCCTATTGTCAAAAGGCAACAACAAAGTCTGTCAGGGCCGAGGCGGCCTAGGAGAGAGAGAGAGAGAGAGAGAGAGAGAGAGAGGCAGCACGGCTCTCGTTGCCTGCTGCAGTAACAGCTCCCCGTCAGTGTTACGTGCAGGACGTGGACACGCAGACAGACAGAGAAACAGATCCAATCCCCAGGGGCCAATCAGTCCCTTTTCACCTCACATTAGAGTTTCCCAAAACTGCATGTAACTTTCCGCCAGGGACGCGAGCGAGGCCGGGTTACAGTTGCCCGAGCAACAGCCTATTTGACCTCTTTGGCTGAGCTGCCCCTCTGGAGGAATAATGATAATAATAATATTAATAGTTTGATTTTTGCTGTTGTGGCTGCATAAATGCAAGTAGCCCATAATTGCATCATCTAAACTTGTATTACTTTTTGATACACATGCCTCCATGGGACACAGAGATGGGGCGGCCCAGAGCCGTAAAAAAAAAAAGAGAAAAAAAAGCATGATACAGATGCAAAGCGATGCCCTACGCCCCCCGTCATGTGACACTGTAGCAAACTTGGTATTGCTGCCGTTTGTGTGAGGGCTCTGGGTGACTTTTTGAAGTTGTGGAAATGATTAACGACGAATGATATAACCAACGCGCTGTGAATAAAAATCTTTGCATATGCTTCTGAACGATGCGCAGTTGGTCACGTTTGCATCACGTCGCGCAATATTGCTTTATATTATGCTATCACATGAAGGGGGCACGGGCCACGCTGGGGATTTGATTGGCCACCCCGGGTGCCACCCAAAAGTCATGTGATATGATTGGCCATCAACCAGGACTTTTCTTGATCTACTCGGTGGTTCCAATCAGGCGTGACTGACTTCAAAAATGTAAATACGTGTTTTGATATAGCCAAGAAACAGCCGTTCTATATGTAAATGGTTGTTAGTGAGTTAGTTTACAACACTATTGCTCTTGCTAGCAAGCACAGTTATAAGCTAATATCAGCCAGGAACCTAGCTTGGAGCATATTTGCATTGTATAACATAAATAAATCAGTATCATATATTAATCAGCATCATAGCTACAATGTCATATGACATTATATCTATCAACATTACCTGGCAAAGCAGTAGCGACTTCAAATGGGCCCCCAAAAAATTTGCAAACTGTATCTCCTCTGGTTTGGTCCCCCTCACTTCAAAAATCTCTCCTGCGCCCCTGGGGTTGCTTTTTTGTTCAGGTTAGAGCAACAGCCTCTCAAAATGTCTGTGCACGTCACGTGAGGAGGAGACACAAACAAACCCAACGGAAAGACGTTTGTGTGGTTTTGGATACTCCATATCCACGACATTTATTATTCATGTGAAAGACAAGCGACATAGACTGCTGTTAATACTGAAGTTGACATCAAGGTCATATCTCGAACTGCCCTTACTCTTAACTACGTTAGAGGATTGGTTTTGGGATATGGGAGAGGAAGGAGAAAGGATTTGTCTTAGACGGAAATGGGAGCACATTTGTTTTGTGGTATAAAGGTGAAATACAGTATGTAGTACTTCATACCCACTAGAGGGAGCTTCTGTTCACTTGTTCACACACACACACACACACACACCCTGCACAGCTAGACAGCTAGTTGGGAGCTTGTTGCATTGTCAGACAAAAACACATATTTCTGACATATATATATATATAATGTTACAATGTTGGATGTTCATATTAAACGTGTCCAACGTGTCAAATAATGAGTTAAATGAATGATAAAGTAATCCCTGTGAGCAAAAAGCTCAGGCTTCAGACTGCTCTGAATGCAAGTGTGTTTTTTGCTACTTTCTGCACGAGCTGACGTCAGCTTGGGACGGATTTCTTTATATGGTCATCTGCTCCAGGCAGTGACAAAAGTTCCCCGGTCAAAGACGACGAGGGAAAGATGATGCATGCACGTCTTTACAACAAAATATTTTCAAGTAATAAGCAATCGACTATAACCGACAGGGAGATACTATACAGTCGTTTGGTGACAGCAGAAAAACATTTTAGTAGTTATGTTACCTTTGTTATTTCCTGACAACAGATGTATTCCACTTCAGTCGGCATTTTAGCGCATTTCCCACACGTTCACCAAACAGAGACATCCTGCTGTAATCTTTGTTGCTGCGGATGTTCGTGCTGTCCACTCTCATTCCAAATCAGATTCGGGCTGGAACATTTTCGATTTGAGATGTTGTCATTTCCAATCAAGAATGATAAATTATATGTTACTTAATAGGTTTACAGTTTGCTTTCTGAACCTCCACACTGGCAAGAGGATGTTGGCCAATCAGAAGAAAGTGGGCTTTTAGGGAGGGGGGCCTTAAAGAGACAGGAGCTAATACAGCTTGTTTCAGACAGAGGCTGAATAGAGGAGCTGCATAAAGGACCAGCATAAGATAAATAAGGACTTTTTTGAACTGTGAATCATACAAAGCTACTCTAGTGGAGTCCCAGGATAAACATAAAGAGCTGGAAATATGATCCCTTTAAATTTGTTTTTTCGGAAAAGGAATACTTTTAATCAGCATATGTATACGATCTCTGTGGATGTCTTATTTTTATTTAATTGTTTGATTATGTGCAAAAATTACACATATGACCTTTAAAGCCAAAGACATTCAAGGGTCCCATAGCTCCTCATCTATCTATCTATCTATCTATCTATCTATCTATCTATCTATCTATCTATCTATCTATCTATCTATCTATCTATCTGTCTGTCTGTCTGTCTGTCTGTCTGTCTGTCTGTCTGTCTGTCTGCCTGCCTGCCTGCCTGCCTGCCTGCCTGCCTCAGTCAAGATGTGACATTGAATTCTCACCATGCTCCCAGACTGGCAGGAAATGTCAATTGAGCTGCAGGTCACAAAGTTGATTCGCTAGTGTTCCCCACCAGATCTCTCTCTGCAGGTCTTGGGTTATACAAGAGAAACAATAACTTGCATCACTAGGTCCTAATCTTGTTCCAAAGTCATATGTTGTCTGTTGATTCAAAGTTTTCCCCCCTAATTTTCTTTCCCCTACATTAAATAATTACCTATAATTACTGAATACTGTAGCTTCATGTAAACCTCAAGTCTGATTTTAAATATCGAACACTAAGCTAAACGTCATGTTTAAAAAGGTACAAACAGGAAGCTGTTACTTGCAATATAACAGATCCAAAGGTAAGTAGTAGGGTTCATCTGTCGTCCATTTTACCTTGTCTCTCGTTTTGACCTTTCAGCGCTATTCTCCGTGACTCGGCAGCGCGTGTTCAAAAATAAGCCTTTCAGGTAAAAAAAAAAGAACAGGTAACGGCTCTTTTTTTCTCTCCAGGTCCATTATGTTTCCAGAAGTTAAGTAGACCAGTCTGGGCCTGCATGTTAATCTGACACAAACTGAAAAGTCTGTGACAAGCCCAGAACTGCATCACGATAAGAGCCAAGAGCCAACAAGCAACTTTTTGTCAGCAATACAGCACAGCGAGACACATTGAATCAGGGGGGAAAGAAAATGGAGCCGCACAGAGAGATCATGAGCAACGTATCATGACTGACTTGCTTTCTATCTGGGCGACATGCTGCAACCTCAGCTGTCAATCAGGGAAAGACCAGTGAAGGAAATCCACCTACTCTTTGTGCTCTTTTTTTCCTTCACTCTCCCCTGATGTTCAAACCCAATTTCCTGGGCGCACTGAGTGTACAGTTTGCGAAACGTAGACATAATTCTCATTAAAAGCCGCGCGGTATGCTCGGAACTGAAATGTCAGTGTATTCATTCGCGCGCCTGTACGCCGTCTGTACGGCGCTGTAACTTTGTGTCGTGTGGCAGTTCATGTCTGTTTATTTATTTTGTCACCTGGTGTTTAGAGTTAGTACGTTTTGACAAGCCTATCCGTTTGAACAGTCAGATTCCATTTCTCCTAGACACAGTCACACCTGTCAGCCTTTTTCGAAATGAAACCTTAATAAACCTTTCAATCATAATACTTTCCAGTCAGTCAGATGTGCACTTATGACGGCACACCCTCTGAAATGCCTCTGCTCAGCAGGTTCGCTTCATTTGAATCAATTTTGCTGGCATCGTCTGCTGATACAGTCCCAATAATATAACTATTCTCTTTATGAGAATTTACTCCTCAAAGAACAACCACATTGCTTAAATGCACAACATGTAAAGAGTCCTCTGAATTTGAGCGAAGTGTTCAATATAACATCTTTTACTGTATCGCCACTTACTCAAGCAGTTCAGTCATGCTAGTTTTACAAAACAGATGTACCGCAACTGCACCGACCACTGCAGACCGTTTAGAGAAGGTGCGTGCGTTTCCTCACTGCCGCTCTGTCGCAGCTGTGAGCCGCAGTCCACCGTTTCCATTTTCCCCCGTGGCAACACAATGGCAGAAACATGGTTTCATCACCCAGAAATAAATGGCCGTGTTCAGCCCTAAAACACACGGAGGCCGTGAAAAGGGACGTCTCATTTCTTCACTGCGCTTTGGAGGATGGAGGTGGTGACCTGGAGGTCTGCTACAGCAGCTGGTCTGGAGTCTGCTGTGTTGCACCAGTCAGAGAGGCCATAAGGACGATAAATAACTGTGTAACATTAGAGACTAGTGTTTTATTTCTCTTCTGAGGGATTCAACCTCATCGGGTCGATTATTTAATGTGAATTCTTCATGATATTTTTCGTAAATCAACATATCAGTATAGGTCTTGTCATCAGATCTGTGCGGACACATAATGAATACAAAATGTCTTAATGGATGAGGATTGTTGCTTAATCAGCAGGATGCGTGGTTCTGACCTAGTCTCGATCCGTCATCCCACAGAGCCTGATTAAAATGTGTTTTCCTCGGTATAACTAACAGAGCCTCGGTGGGAATCCATTAGGTAATGCGTCCTCACATCTTCAAACACTTTTATTGGAAAGGTGACTTAGATAGATGACCCATTGTGCCTATTGTCTTGTTGGGGGGGTCGTGATCTTCAGCAGCATAATATCATGTGCACGTGCAGGAAAAAAAAATGAAACGTCTGAACGCACTTTGCATTGTATTCAGGGCAAGGTCAGTTTAAATATCTTATGGTGAGAAATGCTGTTTGAAGATGGTACAAAGAGCAACACGCATGCTTGTTTGTGTGTATATGCATAACTGAACGTGTGTGTATTGTATCCATGTACCCTGCCTCTAGTCCAATCAGACATTCGCAGGAATACAAAGAATCCCAGAGTTTTATTGCCGTGGAAACAGCCTATCAGTCAGTTGATTAGGATTCAGCCGGGGACTGTCGTCGCATCTGCAAACCAATATGACCCGCGAACTGAGACCTTCGCATCGAGCGGAGACGAACGGCTGAACCTCGGAATCAACGTTAAGACAACGCGGCTGTTAATGGTTGGGAGGGAGGAGAAAGAGAAGCACGCGGGGGTTGAATTCGCCGCTAGTACAATTAAGCAGGTTGTGGCCGTGGGATTTAGGTTCGGTTGAATCTCTGCCTCTAAAGTGGTGACTTCGCTGGGGAGGGAAGGCTGCGTGACACAGATAAGCAGCCCCTCCTTTCTCCAGACAAGCTGCTGCTGACTGCCATTTGTCATGGAAGGGGCACGGTCCTGACTGCACGACCGCACTCAAATCTTGAAATTAAAACGTGTGACACATATAAGCAAACATGGTCACGAGCGGGCGCGCACGTGAACGCTCTCCCACGCAGAGAAAATGG
>OMKK01057187.1:5734-16406 GCA_900302305.1 Polymixia japonica | reverse complement strand
CTAACGTTTCCACGCCATGCGTCTTCATCAGAGTCATGAATGGCGTCGAAACGTTAGTCACTTATTAAAACCTCTTTTTGTAAACGGATCCGTGTGCTCGAGTGACCTACTTTGGTTCTTGGACCTAAGTTTTCTTTAAGTTTAAACTCGCCCATTCACTGGGAGCACCGGACCAGCCTGCTGGGCTGTCTAGGGTGGAAGCGCGCCTAACCTCATCCTTTCAAGTAATGTAACTACTAAAATGTTATTCTGCTGTCGCCAAACGACTGTATAGTATCTCCCTGCACCATCGGTTATAGTTGATTGCTTATAACGAAACATTTAGTTGTAAAGACGTACATGTATCATCTTTCCCTCATTGTCTTTGACCGGGGAACTTTTGTCACTGCCTGGAGCAGATGACCATATAAATAAAACTGTCCTGAGTTGACGTCAGCTCGTGTAGAAAGTAGAAAAAACCATTTGAAACCTAACGTTCAGAGCAGTCTGAAGGGATTATTTTATCATTAGTTTAACTCATTATTTGACACTTTGGACAGGTTTAATATGAACATCCGACATTATAACATTATATATATGTCAGAAAATAAGGAAAAGCATAACATGACCCCTTTAAATGTAATTTAATTAGGCGTAGGTTTGGAACAGGAAGAATATTGTCACAGGAAGCAGAGACAGACAGACAAAGACAGATAAAGAGAACAAAAGGATGCCTGACAGACATCAAAACAGAGATGGACATTTTCCACAGGAAGTCGTCAAACAGATTAGAGGAACTAGAGCTAGAGAGTTGACAGACAGACAGACATTAAGATTCAGACAGTTTGTAAGAGTAAATGAACGCGCGGCTGCTAACCTGGTCGTTCCAGGCTGAGATGCAGTACAGACTGTCGTCCTCATTCAACAGGTGGATGGTCTGGCTCAGAAAGCTAGAGCAACAACACGATTAATCATTAATTAATTAGCATCATCATTACAATCAACAGCAATCGCAACAACAGTAACACCAATATCAACATCAGTATGAGGACAATTACGCTCATCTGAACATCTATAACGATAACGTCAACAGCCTCATCCACAAACAACGTCATCAGTACTGTAATCATTTATTTCATTCAAAGGGTGGATGGCCTCAGAAAATCGGAACAGCCAAGCATGACTGCATCCACATCACCAACGGCAACCATAGTTTTGCAAATAACTCAGTCTGAACTCTTCATGCCCTCAATGAATGAACACCAACACCACATCGGAAAAATAATCAGATGCTTTCAGTGAGTATACTCAACTGTCTGGACAAGCGAGGCGTTTTGCCATAAAAATAAAAATGGCTCGTCTTTCTCAATAGGAGGGCAAGCTTTGGTTTTCCACTACTCAATAAATGAAAGTCTAAAACTAATTTCAGAGAGCATGTTTATCGAGGCAAGCTGGCACTAAAACTGAGTCAGTTGACAGCTGGGAATGCTTCTGAGCCATTTGAAGTCGATGCTTCAAAAAGGATGGCCGGCCCAGCAGGGGCGTTTGGCACATTTAGAGCTGCAAATTCATTTCAAAGCCATGGCTGTCCAACAAAGGAAAACAGACATTCACAGGACGGCTGAAATCAGCCCCATCGCTGTGGATTTACTGCCATCTAGTGGCGATTATATCTAATACAGTTAGACGCTCTGGGTCTACATGGGCGAACAGTATGGTGCGGTAACCATAGAGACGGTCGCTATGCACAGCTGTGTGGCCGCTGCAAGAGGCTGCTTCATAATATCTAGTGTGAGTCATTGAAATTAATCAAAAGGCTGGTTATCTCTTTTAGTGTAGTTAGACAATATAAATTAGGAAGTAGATTAAATTAAAAACATTGGACCACTGCAGAAGGGTGATATGCCACAACTATTCCTCCAGAACATGGGAACATGTTTTTAATCATCATACCTAAAGAAGTCAATGGAGATGTCCAGGTCTTCTTCTAGGACAATGGCAAAGTTGGCCTCCTGTTGAAAATAAATTACAAAATTCTAGATTAAAAGCGGCAATCTCGAAGATCTCCTTTTTCGTTGTCTTTGGCGGCACTTATGGGGAAAAGCTGTAATTGCAGGTGTGTAATTGGACGTCACGTCACGCTAATTTGAACTTATGCCGGGGAAAGTCGCCGCAGACACCCAGTTCTTAATACTGCAAAGTTTGCTCAAATTGGCATTCGTCAAATTAACCATCAAAGAGGACATCTTTATTTGTTCTGTCATTCTCGCATATGAGTGAGTGAGAAGTTGAAAGTGAAGTACTCACTGGGTGTAGGTTGAAGGTTGCAGTCAGACTCGCCTTGTAGTGCTAAAATGTTGAAAGGAGGGTTTAGTGGGGTGGTTGTTTTGCATTGACAAAACTAAACTGGTACAAGTGATATTGAATAAGATATTGGTTAATCTTAACGTGTTCAACACAGTATAATAGGCCAGTGTTATGAACATATTCTTAGATGAATGCTTCTACAAGAAATGCCATTTTGTTATGGTGATGTAATTAAATGACAATTAAAGATTAGGATGTCTTAGGCCCAATATTACACAAACTTCTCCATCAGTGAGAAGCCTGTCATGCCATCTTTTGTTTTTGCTGCTCTTTTTAAAAAAAAGTGATGGGATTAAGAAGGGTTTTAGAGGCATCTGTAATCTGTAATACGTATGTATTAAATTAATTTGATGTCCTAATTTGCTCCGTTTCAATCAAACCTTGAGGCTAGAGGCAGTTTACCTGTGACACTCTGGCATTCTTGATGCTTATGGGTGTGTGTTGAACTCCCTTCAGTCCAAACAGCTCTACCACATCCATAGGCTCCTGAATCACACAAACATATTCACACAAGTGTTGGTGTAACGGCCAGAAATCGATAAGAGAGTGAAGAAAGACGACAGGTCTCAGGTACCTCATAATATCCATCGATGAAGACTGTAATCATCTGCGGGTTAACACCATGAGCTGACAGAAGAGATCTCAGCATCCTAAATATAGATGATAGCAGGGAGACCTTAGAAATGCTAAAACACAGATTTATCCAGAGCTTCATAGTCCTGTGAGAGCATGCATTTAGTATGTGTGATCGAAGATCGAATCAAGGTCCTAACCCTGCCATCTTGAGGAAGGAGCTTTTATGGTGTCTCTGGACAACATCTACAGTCACTACTCTCATTTCATACTTTAGATATGTATTATAGTATTTGTAGTTTTAGCAGTATTAGTTTTAGTAGTATAAGTAGGAGCAGTAATATCCCAGTCTTACCTATAGAGATAATTGGGTCTGTTCCCAGCAATGACAGCCACAGGGACACCGAAGACATTATTGGTGGGCAGCTGGAAGACGGAAAATGACAAACTGAGTGACAATGCAGTGTTATTGGTTTGGAAAATTAATGGCGTATGGTTTATTATCAGCCTTTTTGATGTCCTAACATGAAACAAAATGTCTGCATGGTTCAGTGTTTTTTTAATGCAAGTTGGATTAAATTGAAACCAATTTTTCAACATACAAAAAAAAAAGAATGTGCAAAACAGAATTCACTAGGAAAGTGCCATATTGAAGAAAAATAGATAATTCTAATAAAGCAAACATTATTTAAGAGTGTCTGTACACTGCTGTACAGTTTAATACCTCTAACAATTTAAAGACAGAGGCTACTATTACCATTTTCCTCGTCACTCTCCACTATATACTGTCCAACCAAAACAGCAAAACGTGGTCTTACAGGGTCAGGGTTGAACTCGATGGGAGCCGGGTCCTTGCAGCTGCAGATGCTCCCGTAGCCCTCCACTTTACTGCAGAAGAGCTTCCTTCTCCTGTTCAGCTCCGTGTCTGCCCAGTGGCACTCGGCCTCTGCAGGAGTTGAGATCACATTTCACTTACTACATTCTCTGTCCTTCACATAGCACATGACATTTTCAGAGATTGCAGGGAGCTTTTTGAGATGTACGGGACCTCAAACATAGTGCAAAAAGAGAGAGGGTGCAAGTCCGATTAAAGACAGTAAGAAGTATTACCTCTCTGATGTCATAAGATAATCAACACTTTTCCCCAAACATGACTGCATCCATGACTGTATTCTACCTTCAGAGGCAGTGAGCTGCACCTCCGTCTTCAGCAGCACAGGGTCTCCCCAGGTGGACAGGGCTGGGGACTTGGAGTGCTTCTCTCCATACACTTGTCCTGGAGACACACACACACACACATTTTAAGACAAGACAGGACATGAGATGAAGAGAAGAGAAAAGAGGATAGAATTTAATTCACAGCGAGTGCTGAGCACAGCTCCACTGGAGAGAAGGCCATTAGATCCACAAGGACAGTTAGTTCCTCTACCTCCTTTCTTGACAACCAGCGTCCACATGTCCCTCCAGCTGAGGTTGAGTGACACCTGGCTCCCCAGGCTCTTCAGTAGGTTCTTGGCAGCGTCCTTCAGGTGGAACGTGCCCTCGTCCTAGAGGTCGAACACATAATGTGAATGTTAAGTTCCAACCAAGCTTTTGTATGCGCTTCTTTGAAAATATGTTTCCACGTCTGATGTTGATCTACCATCTGGCTTGTTAATTAATAAATAAATAAATAAAATAAATAAATAAATAATGATATTTTTCTTCTAGAAAGTAAGGCTTCTGAAAAAAGAAAAGTTCCGCGGTTCCCCTATGCCCTTTGTACAGATTTAAAGAGCCTCATCTTTAATTCACAAGCTTATTGTGAGACGTCAGCAACTTCATTAGTTACAGCCAAGGAACACCCTGAACTCAAGTAGTAAGTATAAATATTTGACTTCTTAGTTTATCAGTAAGAGAGTAGCGGCGACTGACCTTGATGGTGAGGATGAGAACTCGCCCTCGGGTCACCATATTGAGGAAGAGAATCATAGCTTCGTCCTCATGGGGAGAGTAGGTGTCAAATATCCTCTTGGCCATCACATGGCCCTGCGAAATTGCCAAATAAAAAACACACAACAAAAACTTTAGAATGAGAAAAAGGGACACACACTAACATACAACTCTTAGACTTGGGACCAAAGATGATAAATAAACGAAGATGTCTGTCTGCACAAATGGGTGTTGACCCTTCCGTGTACACAGACGCTACAATAGGGGCAGATGGGCCTGCCCAAAGTGACAGCTGTTACCATAGCAACTAATTTGGTACAGACCTCAAAAAGCCATTTTCTTCTCCAAAACCATTTATCAAAAAAAATCGAATTCTACCCTAGAATGCCAGTAACACTTAGAGCTAGTGGAGAACTGTGGCCCAAATTAGCCTCAACTGTTGTAAACGTTAGTAATCTGAAACAGTATAGATACTTACAGTAGCCTGGTTGAGAACAATTACATGAATGCCTCTGCCTTGCTCCCGCATATCATCCTCTAGCACCTATTTGAAAAGAATAAGATAAAAGGTTTCATCTGATTCTCTATTGAATAATCGTTTAGTCAGTTTGGCCACACAAACAAGGTAGATGTCAACAATAAACAAGTAAGACATCACACTGCATTATGAAAAGCTGTTGGAATTGGTTGTATGATGGTTTTCTGTGCTATCCTTAACAATGCATTCTATGCTGTCCTTTTTATAACAATTCTATTGTTCTAAAACAATTGTAAAGCATGGCTAATTATTTAATTATGTTATTCTTCTTTTAAATCATATTTTACAACTACAATTGTGATTCAATCAGAACCGAGGACAAGAATTATTGTATTACAATCAATGACAAAACAATTAAACAATCAGTAGCACTCACAGTGGTGCCGTCCACTGCCACGTAGACCTTGGAGCGGCTGGAGTACACCTCGATGTCCAGGGCCTTGCGTCCACCGGCCGGCCTCCGTGGTGTCTCCATGTTAGGCAGTGCATCCTCTGAAAGAGCATTAGGCTCAGATTAAGGTACCACAGATTTTAGATGTTATTTAACAGGCCACGGAATCAATTTCCCTGCATGGAAGGGACGGGGGCCTTGGCTGACAGGGGAAAGATAAGTTTCCCTAGTGAGAGATCTGGGTAAGAATATAGCTTGTTATGATAGCAGCGACTAAACTGGCAATCATTTGGCACTAACAATGGCCAATGGTCTAATGATCCTAAAACCAAAATATACCAGGCCATAAACCTTCTATCCTAATATTGTTGATTATGTTTTTTGTGTTTGAAGTTTGGCAGCTCTTGCTCACGAACAGCAGCGGAAAAAAACAGTAACAGCAAGTGGAGTGCAAAATGTGAAATGAAATGCATGCAGTGATAATGGGACATCTCCCTCTCACCATACTCCTGCGCTGCCTCTTCTTCATCAGATACTCTTCTCGTGTCCAAAATGAGTTTAATGTTGACTATCACAGTGATCAGCAGAAACAGGACAGCACCGGCCTGCGTGGGGGTGAAAACGGTTGCGTTATTAAAAACATTTTGTTATAGTTTTTGCTGCCATTGCTAAACTTAAGTCAGCATTGCTGTGGCGGGCATTTGCTTCACATAATAACCACGGCACCATCACACAGGTGGATTAGAGTCTGACTGAGCTCTGTTACGATTCTTCATCACTCAGCCAGTGAGTCAGTCAGTGAGTCAATGACATACAGGCTACTCTTCTCAACATCTGTTTTGCACTCATAATGGCCATGGCTGTGGAAGATTGTTCATTTGGGTTATTTTTTGACAACGAAATCAACACAAAAACAAAACAAAACATCAAAAAGATATGAGCAGTTGATGAGGCATTATCTGTATCCAAATGACCCTTGTAGTCCAAGAGTTCACCTCTTGCATAATCAAGGTTTTGACTGTACACCTTATCAGTGTTAATGTTAATGTAACCCACCCCATGAAAACAAAACCTATCATTGTCTGACCTGGCAGAATCGGCGAATCGTTCGCTTGTTGGTCAGCTTGTATTTCCAGGTGAGGTACAGGCTTCGTTGCTGACGAGGAATGAAAGGCTTTGCTCGGGGGTTGGGTGTCCAGGCGTCCATCCCTATCTCCCCTGGCCCTGGCCCTGGTCCTGGCGGTCTCCCTGGAGGGACTCAAACCCCGGGTCTCTGTACCTTCCCCTCACAATGCAATGCACTGCTCCACCACTAATAAGACTAAAAACACGCCGTCACATTGTCATCTGCAAAGCAAAAACATAGCAGAGGTTTGGGGAAAAGGCAGCATTTTTAGCAAACGATAGCTAGTTATTCTTGCACCGTGTTATATTGTCGCTACATTGTGTCTTTGTTATCCTGCGACTTGACAAATGGACGCCACCTTCTATGTAGCATGTAACTGTTACAATGTAACCTATCGCTGATATTACCACTCACAGGAACATGAATAAGCAGTGCATTTTTTTGCTGGAATCTCTGCTCGTAGTCGGCTGCAAAACTAGCAAAACTTGCTACATGCTCGGAGTTTCCGGCGCTTGAAAAGGACGTCATCACCAGTGCGTTCTTTTCATTCCTCGCTTCCTTCCTTCCTTCCTTCCTCTCGGCACACAGAAGAACTTAAATGGCCTCTTCAAAACAGCCTGCAGTAGTCATGTGTATACAAACCTCTCTGTCAGTGTGGTGTATTTATCACATTTCATCCATCGGTAGGCTAGTGTGACTCCAATTCCCAATTAGTGATTAGGGATGGTAGTTGACAGAAAGTTAATATTGTATATTAGTTAATTCCATTAAATGAAAGCCAAAACTCTAGGATTTGCTTGGTTAGAGTAAGATAATACACCATAATTTTGCACATTGAACATACACGTTCCAGCCATATACTAGGTTTTGACCTAGTCTTGTTTTTAATTGCCCTTTTGATCTATGTCCTGCACCGGTCCCTTGAGTCATGACTTCTGTTTCTATTTAGTAGAACAGAGATCTAATCACTGGAATCCACCTCCAAGAGTCCAAGCACCACGTTAAACATTGTCTTTTATAATACCATATAAGTTAAACATGAGTGGTTTTATGGCACCATACCCAACCAAATGGAATAGACATAAAGCAAGCTATAGTCACCGATACTTCAAACTAGCAAGTTGACAAGGAGAGTTAACAGCTCTATGATGAGGTAAGTACTAGCTGATTCTGTATTTCATATAATCATGTATGAGTAATCAATAACATTGCCATTATTAATAGCACTTTGAAGATCCTCATTGAAAAAATCTAATACAAAACGATTATTTAAACTATATAACTGCCTTCTTTTAAACCAATTTTTGTCACAGCCACAGAGCACACATCATAATTATACCATCATAAATCTTATGTCAATGTCTTCATTTCATTCAGCACTGTTCAAAGCCAAACAACACTGAGGGCAGAACTTGTGGCACTAGAGTGCCACTTCACATGGGATCTTAACTACAGCAGATCGAAACTTCTGCTTCTCAAGGATAACCTAGAGGACATTGGCACCAAAGAGGGCTACCTGTGGCTGGGCCACATTTACAACTTGCAGGCGTACATACACTACGAATTGGGCTCTCAAGATGACGCTCTGCGGTGCTTCAGCATGGCAGCCGAGGCTTTTCGTCAGATTAGAAACACCGTTTCAGATGAGGGACCCTGGTTGCTAGTGAACTATGGAAACCGGGCTTGGTTGCACTTTCACCTGGGAGAGCGAGCAAGAAGCCAGTTCTATTTGGAAAAGGTAAAGGCCCTGCTACAGGAATACCCATGTCCATCACGGGGTGAACTCCATCCGGAGGTCTGTGCTGAAAAAGCATGGACCCTGATGAAGTTCAGTCCAGACAGAAAGCTAAAAGCTGTACAATACTTTGAGAAAGCAATCAAGATGGAACCTTCCCGAGTGGAGTGGAACACTAGCCACGTCTTGAACTTAGAGAATGCTTTGGAGAACCTCATGCCGGAGCAAGAGGCCGAGATCTTAGAGAAAATGAAAACTGCCAAGGAACGCGATCCAGAGAATATGTACCTTGCTGTTCTTTACCTTGAGAGAATTGCCAAGACAGGCAAAATCATTGAAGATGAAGCACGTGAGATAGCAAAAAAGATTTTGAACAAGCCTGTCAGCAGCTACAGTGGTATCAGACCATTGCTAAGACTTTACAGAATGTATTTATCTCTTGATGAGGCTATTGATTTGGCAGATGAAGCTTTAGAAAGGCATCCAAATGAACGCTATCTGAAAAGCAGTCTTGCAACCTGCTACAAATGGAAGATCGTTTCAGATAAGGATGATCTCCTGAGGCAAAGTTTGATAGACAGAGCCATCAGTCTTCATAAAGAGGTGATCTCTCTTTACCCTAATTCATCACTTCAAACAAAAACTGCCCTTGCAAATTTATACGCAGAGTCAACTCACCATGACAGGACACAGGCCGACCAGATATTTGAGGAATTGCTAGAAAGCAGTTTAGAGCCTGTGGAGTCACAGATGCTCTACAACAACTACGCAAAACACTTAAACTATTATCTACAGGACCGCCATAGGTCAATAGAATACCACATGATGGCAGCAGCAATACTGCAACCCTCAAAGTCTCGGAAGAATAGCATCAGGATTTTGAGGCAAATTAAAGACAGGAGGAGGAACAGAATGTGTGGAGACATAGAGGTTTTTCTGGCTAAACTACAAGAATAGGAGCGTATTACACGATGAAAACCTAATGATTTGTATCAGCAGTAGAGCTATATAAATGCAGGAACTGCATGAACAAATGTGAAGGTGGATTTCATCATAATGGTGCATTCATATCTACTGTGAATCAGTAAAACATCCCTGTACAGGAAAAGTTCTTTATTTCTTTAATAAATGTGGCACACACTGTCAAATAACAGTGATAAACTCATACCTGTCACAGACAAAGAAACAATGTTTACTGCATCTTCTGCATTGACAAATATCCCAAAACCTAATGTTTCCCACACAACATAAGATTTACTCCTAAGTCTTTCAATGGGGGGTTTTCACTGTATAAGTAGGGTTCAGTTATGACACAGACCACCTGAACACAGCGTGTGGCTACATAGACACAAGTCATCGTGCCCGATCCCGACAGATGCACATCGTAAAGTTGGGCGAAAGTTGCTTTCAATTGCAAAAACAAAAAATTTAAATTGGTTTCCGAAATTGAACGTCATTCTTTTGAAAAATTCACAGAACAGGGGTAAGACCTTGTAGATAAAAAAGACAAACTTGTAAAAATAAAAAGATTTGATCACTCATTTCCTCTTCGACTCTTCTTGTGACTCTTTTTTGAACTCCTGGGATAAAACAGAAAAAACAACAATATTTGGCGTTTAACATACAACTACTGTCATAACCTTGTTGTCTAAATAAAATATATGAATGAAAGGTATATGTCCATTATAAATTGTGAATAGAAAATGTCCTTTGATACAACAAACAATGGTAGTAACAGATGCTCTGTTCCTATAGTTTCTATCAAAGACTTTTTCTTGCAAACGAAATGTATTTGGGAAATTAGTTGTCAATAATGAAGTGGAGTTTAAAATATACGACAAAGATACATTTTTAAAATTTCTTTACATTTTATTCCCTTATATTATGTTGTAGCGACTAGTATCCGAAACAAAGCAGTCACTGAGAGGCTGAGGCTAGGGCAGGGCTATTCAACTACATTGTTCAGAGGGCCACATTGTCAGAAACCCAATGGGCCAGGGGCCGGACCCCCCCCCCCCCCCCCCCCCCCCT
>OMKK01057175.1:7982-18155 GCA_900302305.1 Polymixia japonica | reverse complement strand
TGAACGCAACATCTCACACAGCACCATGAACGCAACATCCCACACAGCACCATGAACGCAACATCTCACACAGCACCATGAACGCAACATCCCACACAGCACCATGAACGCAACATCCCACACAGCACCATGAACGCAACATCTCACACAGCACCATGAACGCAACATCACAGAACACCAATCACACCACAACATAACACACTACAACACAATACACCACAACACACCACAACACAACACACCACAACACACTACAACACAATACACCACAACACACTACAACACAACACACCACATCACACCACATCACATCACATCACACCACACCACACCACATCACACCACATCACATCACACCACATCACATCACATCACATCACATCACATCACATCACATCACGTCCTCAGAACAAATCCCTACCTCGGCTCCTTCAGGGCAGGCCGGACCAAAGAGTGCAGATATATTCTCTTTCCACACCTGGTGAATGAAGCCTCCCAGGGAGGCCTTGGGATCACAGTCCGAATCTATATAGACAAAATCCAGACTGTAGTTCCCCAGAAAGGCGGGATTGCTGTTGACTTTCTCCACAGCTATCTGTATGGCTGAACCCAAACGTAGGGCGCTGAAGGGGAAAGACAGGTTCCACGGAGCTTGGAAGCCGACCAGTAACCTGTGGGATTGAATCCCGTTCGTGCCATTGCTGTGGACAGGCGCGGCAAGCAACAACGTAGAGAGAAGCACTGATATCGGGCTGATGCCACAAGGAGCAAATGAGGCACACAACATTCTCAGTCTACAAGAAGCTCAACGGCAAAGACATGATCTGCTCGCATCACAAGGCTTAAATACCGGACTCCCTTGGTGATGCTCGGACCGTGAAGGGTTAGGGAAGGGAATATGGGAATACTTCTAAGAGAGAGAGAGAGAGAGGGCGGGAGAGGTTGACGTCTGGAGCACCTTTCAGCAAGGTAGATCACGCAACTTGATTAATTGTTTATTTCTTTGGTGTTGCTCATTTGTTAATTTGTTCATTAGTGCATATTTCCTGCAGTACACCTATAGGTTCTTGCACCATGGTGGTAGTCGTATTAAAGTATGACTAAATTAAAGTTAACCATGCAATCTGTTCTACATCATCCCAAGTAAAACACTTTTTATACTACGACACTATATATTATTTTTAAACTCCTTGTAAACATTTTTGTAGTAACACAAATACTGTGTTGATCAGTCATGTGATGGACCAGACCATTCTTTGTGTCCCCCGGTAGCTGAAAGGAAGACAACATCTGAGGTTTCCAAACAGTTGGTCTAAAGGCTGAGGAAATAGTGGATGAAGGTCAAATTGATTGCTGCATAAAGAGCATAAAAGTGGGTCACTGCATGAAAATGAAGATCACAGTATTCACAATTGTTCACATTAATAAAAAATGTATTCAACAGTCTAAGCATGTAAATACTGTTTTCGGGTGGATTTATGTTTTAAAACTGATCGCAATACATATCATAGTGGATTTATGTTTTAAAGCTCACTTTTACCTCATAGGCTGTCTGATATTATCAAGCTAAAACCTGTTAGGTTTGTACCCGAGACATTGATTTTATCAACCATTGACCAGTAAATTCCAAAGGTGGCACCTTAGGTCTGCTTTAGTCCTATTGATCACATCCAAGTCTGATGTCAAAGTTCAACATAATCTCTTATCCTATGCATGTGCATGCACACGTACGTGCACGCACACACACGCACACACGCACACACACGCACACACGCACACACACACACACACACACACACACAACTTGTTCACACACTACACCAGGTGATTTCAATAATTACCACTCCTCCTCTTGTTAGAGGTGTGAAATCACCTGACGTAGTGTTTAGCTGGAATGAAAACCTGCTTACTCTTGGCCCTCCATGGCAGATTGATGACCGCTGGCTTTGACTCAGTTCACACACTTTTATTCAAAAACAATGTTTGTTTTTTTATGAGACTGTAAGTGGCAGGATATTACAGGCAAATAAAATAGAATAAAATATATACAAAAAAAAGTTATTGATTCCCTGAGAGGTTGTGCTGCGTGACATCACGCCGTTTCACACCTGTGTGGCATTGAATGTGCTAACGACCACAGGTGGGCAGCTCAGACATTAGAGGTGATGCTGGTCTAAGCTGCTCTGGTTTTTTCCCCTGGGGATCTCTACTCATCCACTAACAACCTGTGCTAATCCCGTCAGGTAACCTTCCAAAGCTGTTTCAGAGAGCTTTTTTCATTCAAATCACTGTCCAATGGAAAACCATTAATTTTTGACGTTTTTCAGAAAAGCCATTGCAATTATAGTCAGGAAGTCGATGCATATTGCTTGGATTGTAAATGTTACACACCATTTGAAAGTACACAAACTCTAACTGTCAATGTGCACATTAATGAAACTTGCGATCTTTAGATAATAAACTTGGAAACCTCACTCATTTGAGAACGAGAGAAGACATGGTTCTTTGAGTGCTTCACACTGGAATTCTTTTCTTTTTGTACTCAAATGACAGGTTCAATTACAGTCTAAGTCACTGGGTTTAGGCTTTTTTTTTTTTTACTGGGTTTACCAAATCTACACTGTCACACCTATTCTTCTGACCCAAAGAAAAGGTATCCTACTAGTTAAGGTATTTAAAGTAATCTAACTTAGCTGTTAGCTATGATAATTTTAATATACTTGGGCCACAGGACTGGTACTAAAATTCAATAAATGTTTACAAATTTAAATTTGCCAGGAAACTTATGGGTCCACATTTATTTGATTTAATTATTTGTTTTGGAATCTATAAAAGGGGAATAGAATTCCTGATTCAAGCAAATTGCAATTTCAGTGCGTATCCATTGTCTAAGGTTTGGGGAGAAAATTGGACTGTGAAAGTTCTTAAAGGCAATGCCACAAACATTTAGCTGACATGAGTTTAAACTAGTTGTTTTTACTGTATGTCTGTAAGACGAGTATGGTTCCTTTCCTAGATAATGGGTGTTTTGATGTTTTGCGTCAGAGATTTAAGATGTATGGGAACTTTGAACATGATAGAAAGGAGATAAGAATGATGACTTTTGACCCAGTAACCAAACCTAGCATCTTGGCCAGCCATATGTGTTGCAGAACCAATGGTGCAATTTCCTCTGCAAGACATTTGTTTTCATTGGGAAAGTTGATGTTTAGTCCTCACCTTTACATTTGCTATCCGGAACATGGCATTCCACACCTTATTCAGGTAAAACTACATTATCATTGTGCCCCAATTAGTTGGCAGAACTGACAAAGTTAAAAACACTTAAGAATGCTTAAGAGGGATAATCAATTGAGCAATACGCTTTTATATTGCTGCAAAGCGCCTTGGCAGTTTTGATGTCTGTACTGTGTGTTGTATTATCAGTGGAAGTGATGGTGGCCAAGGTTCAAAGGTTCCCTTAACCCCGTCAGTCTGTTTTATGAGTTCCTCATTCTGCTTGTATCAGAGCAGGGGAACACACACACACACACCAAACACACTCAGCTGTCACCAACAGTCAGGGAGCAAAGGGACATTGGAAAGGACCAGTGCAAGACTCTAAGAAAACGGCTGACGAGTGTCAGGTAGGGGAGCCAGTGTTGCGTGGGGGTCTGGCATGATTTATGACGGATATTTGTTGTATATAATGGGTATAAATTAAAATACCAGGGCACCTAATATGTTGACAGTTTTTATTGAACCAATTAAGGATGTACATTAAACGAATAATGGTCAACATAATATTCATTCTGTACAAGGTGAAATGAGCTGAGCTGTTTGTTTTGAATTTGGGCACCTGCAGGCAGAGGCAACTGGCATTGATATTGTCCTTTACCTATTTTAGTGATTTATTTCCACTGGATGTTGATTGATGTACCTCTCTTGCATCATTATCAATTGGCACGTGAATCCCAAGCTACGGAGATGTTTGGGTATAGGATGGTAAATGATGATAAGCTCAATTTGGTAAGGTTAAACCAAAGTCATAAAATGACTCCCTGTGTGCTTTAAGATATTGCATGTTAATTAGTAAAGCTGTTTACGGCAATAGCACTGGTATAAAATCTTGCTGTACGCCTGGGGAGTTCGCCCAATTCCTGAATATTCAAATATATTTTATAATATATATAAAACTTTGGGGGATTGCACTCAAATTAGGAGGAAAAAAGTTTGTTTTGGTAATTTGACACGCTATCATTAAGTGCTAATTTGCAGACTTTTCCACTATTTGCCTTTGTAAGTGGTAAACTATTGTGATACGTACTGTTATGTTGACAGTGAAGTGTCAGTGAAGTTTATCTTAAGTGATTAAGGATGGCTATTGCACAACCCATGTTGACTTTGACCTCGTCAAGTTATCGACAAGGAATAATTTAAGAAGCTGGTGTTCAGTAACTGACATTTGCATGGTATAAGGACAGCATCTTTTGAATACTGGCCTCCATTTTGGATCCATTCTTACCCAGACAGTTGTAATTTGTGAGACCGCTCGTCAAAGAAGTCTCCGTCCTCTGTGAATGTGATACATCACCTCCACTTCCCCCCCCCAGCAGACTTTGCAGCATGGAGTTCCTTTTCCAGTTGCTGTTCTCTCCTCTGCCCACCCCGGCTATCATCTCCCTGTTCGCCCTGGCAGCTGCTACTCTGTTCTACCTCAACACTAGGCCTGCACCAGTCCGCACCCCCGCCGACCTCAACTGTCAAACTCTGGGAATCAGGGTAAGGACCTTCAAGCTGCCTGTCTCTGTCACACATGCTGAGCACATATGTTTTTATTATAAAAACAAAGGTTTTTACTTACTTAACTGTTGCATGCGAGTGCAACTCCGTGTACTCCACAGAGATGGAGAGGCTGGTGTAATACGCAGAAATGTTTTGCCACGTTGTAAACGCTACTTTATGTATTGAAGTCGTATAGGAGATTTTTGTGCCAGATAGGAATTGTTGAGTTAAAGCATATCAGATTTAGGAGCAATATACAAATAATCACTTCAAGTGGCAATCTCAAAGATCTCCATTTCGTTCTCTTTGGCGGCACCTATAGTGAAAAGCGGTAATTGCAGGTGTGTTTTTGGACCTCACTTCAAAGGGAAAACGTTTCACTAACACTAATTTGAATGCATGGTGGGAAAGTCGCCACAGACACCCAGTTCTTAATACTCACAATACTGCAAATGCAAGGGCTTTCATCAGTGGGCCTTAGGCTCGATCACCATTGTGTTACCTCATTCAGCGATGGATAGTGACTTAACAGACATTTATTTAAATTCAAATCTTCTGAGATCTTTGAGATTGCCACTTTAAGTATGAGGTTAATGCATTTTCATAATGTTATTGCTTGTCATGTACTGTATAGGATGGAGCGAGGAAGAGTGCTTTGCTGGAAGACAACAATAACCTGATGTCCTATTACTATGATGATGCCAAGACTATCTATGATGTTTTCCAGAGGGGCATGAGAGTTTCAGGTGATCAAAACTCCCTTTACTCACTCATTTACTCTGATACACAATTCTTATCGCATGGGCCTATACTATACTATACTATACTATACTATACTATACTATACTATACTATACTAGCCTCCTGTTAGCATGTGTCTGCAGTACTAATGCAATTGATCAGGGTATGAAACCATTTTCCTCAAGCCATTGCAAGCCATTCCATATATAGATATACTGTAGTAGGAATAAGTTATAGAAAGACATGCAATGGATTTTAATATTAAAGGTCATATATGTAAGTTTTGCACGTAAACAATAAAAATAAGACATCAACAGAGATTGTAAAAATATTCTGATTAAAAGTATTGCTTTTCCTGAAAAAAATTATATTGGCTATTTCTAATTTCAAATAATTTTGAATCATTTAATAATAAACTTTTAAAGTCCTCAGAAGGAGCACGATGAGTGCTTAAGCTGTACTTGACAGCAAGCATTAAATATCACAAGACAATAGTGTATGAATTTCAATCAGAACTGATACATTGAACTTGAGGTTAAAGTACGGTTCAAGAGCATTTTCATCTATATCGGATGGAGAGTAATAAAAAATAAATTGCTTTTAATATTCACTAATGATGCCAGTATAAATGTAATAATTTAGGTCCCACCCATTTCCTATTCGCAGGCAATGGACCATGCTTAGGCTACAGAAAACCAGGAAAGCCATACCAGTGGCTGAAGTACAAACAGGTACAAAACATTACACGCATGGACCATTCGTGAACATGATTTAACATGGAAAAAGAATAGCAGACCCTGTGAGTTGATTCATTGCGTAAATTCCAACTGACCTTTGCCCTCCTCTCCCTCTTCATGAAGGTGTCTGACAGAGCGCAGCGCCTGGGGTCTGGGCTTCTTCATAAGGGTTTGAAGGCTAACTCGGAAACCTTCGTTGGTATCTTTGCACAGAATAGACCTGAGGTAAGTAGGTGCGCTGCTAATAGGAGGATGGATGGATGGATAGGTGTTTGGGTGTGGGGTACTTCCAGGTGGCCTCAAGTTCAGCGGGCTCTTCAGATAAGCACGTGTGTCAAAAGACCTAGTAATCGCATGTTGTCTAGGGGCACAGAAGTCCCAGCAGTGCCCCGGGGGTTGGATTCCTTATTCAGAATAGACGCTCCATCTCCAGGGGGCGGATTGCTCATCTATTGTCAGAGCGGTGTAAATGTTGAAACTAACTCATGGTCTTTATTCCACACAAAGTCAGTTTTGTTTCAGCTTGGATAGCTCATATGGGCAAAATTACTGATGCTCCTGTCTCACATTTCATTGGTCATTCACAGTGGATTATTGGTGAACTGGCCTGCTACACGTACTCCATGGTAGCAGTTCCCCTGTACGACACCCTGGGTCCAGAGGCTCTTGTGTTCATTATCGACCGAGGTAATTGGAGCCTCTCTGCTCTTGAACTATCTGCACCTTTTTTTAATGCTGTTAATTACAAGGGCAGTTCTAAGTCCGATAATCCCCTGGGTGCAAGGTCTGCTCAATTTTACCTGTAGTAAATCTTTTCTCTTCACCCGCATCTGTCCTCAACATGCCTTCCCTCTGCTCGATCGTTCTGTACTTTTTTCCTTTGCTTTTTATTATCCGATCAACCGATGTCACAAGTCACGACTATTGGAGCAGGTCTACTATCACAACAAGTGCTGCTTGTCTTACGGTTGGTTACAAATAGGGGCCCATTTTATCCACTGTTGCGCATCTTCAAGAATTTACAAAAATACATTGATATTGGAAGCAAATATGGCTTTAAAAAAAGTTCCAACCATTACAATGGCTCGCCTTTTGTGATTCACAACATCAACAGCAGCACCAACTACAGTACCGCGACCACCATAGCCCTGTAGTCTTTTACCAGCTGTGCAACACATTTTCCTCGTATGCCTACAGCTGAGATCTCCACAGTGCTTTGCGACAAGCAAAACAAAGCGGAGATGCTGCTGCAGAACCTCGAGCAAGGGCAGACTCCAGTCCTCAAGAACATTGTCATTATGGACTCCTTTGACCCTGAGCTGATCGAGCGAGGAGCCAAGTGCGGGGTCGGCATCTTTTCTATGCAGGATGTGGAGGTAATGCGAACTCAATACACGTCAATATACGTTGTTTGCAGTCATACGGGTTTTCCTTCTAATAGTGTTTTGAATCCCGATTCACAGCTAATACTGAGATGCGCATGTTTTTCAGACTCTGGGGGAAAACAATCTACAAAAGCCAAATGTAAGTGGAAGTTGCTCCTCTACTGTATTTGCACGATCCCGTTCAGATAATGTCGTCAAGATTTCTTTGGCTGCATGTAATTGTTGTGTAGTTGCTATTGTGTTGATTCCATGTTTCCCCCCCCCCCATCAGCCACCAAAGCCAGAGGACCTCAGTATCATATGCTTCACCAGTGGCACGACAGGTGATCATTTTGGGTTTCCCTTGGATTTACCTCATGAAAGGCTGTGGCATCAGTCATGTTTGTTTCTTATTTTTGTCAGGGCCTGTACATGCTGACAAACGCATCACGTGGTATATCCTGTTTGAGTGAGTTCCTTCCAAACGGATTGTTCTTCTTCTTTTTTTTCATTGCCTGTCTTTCTCAGGAAACCCTAAAGGAGCGATGTTGACCCATGAGAACGTGGTCTCCGATGCTGCAGGAGTGATCAAGAGCTTTGAGGTATTTACGGCGACTCTGGTACCAGTTAACTCTGACTCCTGTGATCGTTCTAAAGGCCTGATATGAGCAAGTCAGCCTCACTGTTAAATATACAGTAATGATTAATAAAGCCATGCTTAAGGGATTTATTTTACAAGGAGCTTGGGGGCTGGTTGTGTGTGTGGGGGGTTGGGGGTGTATAAATACACACTGGCATTTACAATATCTGTGGAGGATGCCTTGTTTTATTTATAACGGAGGCTCCTTGCTTCCCACAGGCATCCGTTGCTCCATGTTCCCAGGATGTCAGCATTTCATTCTTGCCTTTGGCACACATGTTTGAGAGGGTTGTACAGGTAAGGGTTAGAAACCATTGACAAATTGATCAAATGACTTCATCAAAGGAATCAATTTGTGCAGATTTGTTTATAGAATAGAGGTCAGTTGGCACTCTTCGTAAAACCCAACTGCAGATCATCTAGTCTACAGAATGACTTAAGACTAAAGAATTGCTTAACTTGTTTTGTAAAGCAACTATATTGCACAAAAAAAATGTCACTCTTTTTTGTAAAGGCTGATTTTAAAGGTGATGCTTTGTGGTCTTTCAGACAGTCATGTATGGTGCTGGAGCCAAGGTGGGCTTCTTCCAGGGGGACATCAGACTGTTGCCAGATGACATGAAAACCCTGCAGCCCACCATTTTCCCAGTGGTGCCTAGACTGCTCAACCGTGTCTATGACAAGGTGAGTCACCATAGTGCTGGGATAGACATGTTTTTGTTTTTATACAGGGTAGCTGTAGGTGCAACAATTTTTTATTTTTTTTATTTTTCAAGAAACATAAAATTCTGTCTCTATAGGTTCAGAGCGGAGCCAAGACACCTTTTAAGAAATGGCTACTAAACTTTGCTGTGGAGAGGAAATATGCTGAAGTGAAAGAGGGCATCGTCAGGAACAACAGTATATGGGACAAGCTCATTTTTCACAAAGTCCAGGTACTACATCTCTAAAAAACGAAAAAAAAGCTTATCACTGCTTTGCTGTATTTGGCCAGTATACAATCTTTCTTGGACATATAAAGTTTAAATTGTACAGTGTACACTTTGTACAAGCATCGTACACTGTGTCAGTATTAAATCGCACAACTGAATCCAGAGTAAATGAGTATTATTGCCATTGAGAGAGAAACTCATTAAGTGGACATGTGCTTTAATCCGGTCTGGTCTCTAGGAGTCTCTGGGGGGGCGTGTGCGGATCATGGTGACAGGAGCAGCGCCTATTTCCCCCTCGGTTCTCAACTTCCTCAGGGCATCTCTGGGTTGCCAGGTACTTAAAGGGCTATCCTCTGTCTTTGTATCTTGTTCATGCAAACTTGTATTAATCCAGAGGGTGTTTCGATCTTGAAATGCGATGGAGAACTTGCGTGTGAACAATGGACTGGCTTACAGGACATATGAACGTTTCATTCCCAGTTGGCCTTTAGTTTTATTTCTCGAAACGTGGTTCTTGAAGCAATATTCCCCTTTGGTAGAACATCTTGAAGCCATAACGCTTAGTTCCCCTGAAGATCATCTGACAGCACCTGGTATTCAGGATTCTTTTTCTTCCTTGGCTCTTAACAGTGATGACTGCAGACAGGCAGAATTACTTCTTGAAAAGTTAGATGGGTAATATTTCATTTTGTGTCCTGGATCTTTTTCTTTTTTTTTTTTTTATTTGAAAATGTAAGGAGAACTTTATATTTTTCTTTTAAACAAGGTTTTAATTGAACAGTAGAATGTGGTACTGTATGAATTCCTGAAAGCAGCCTGGTTTTGGGGTGGTGGGGGGGTGGGGGAGTATATGTTTGGGGAGTAGAAATTGCAGCATAGTATTGATTGCTTCATGTTGCCATGACAACCTGGTCACAGTGACCTTAACTTGGCTCTCCGGTATGAATTCTTACCCTCAGATTTTTGAGGCATACGGCCAAACGGAGTGCACTGCC
>OMKK01057170.1:7317-17600 GCA_900302305.1 Polymixia japonica | reverse complement strand
CTCTCCTACCCTCTGTTTTATTTTCATCCCTACCCCCTGACTTTACGCACAGGATTAACACTGGGATTTGTATGGCGGCGTATGAGCGTATGCACCAGCCATACACCCACAGGGTGCACCTAGTATTTCTCAGTGTTTGAAGTAGTCCCAGTCGTTCATTAGATGTTCTGTGTTTGACTGTAGCCCATAGCGAGTGTAAATGATAGTGCCCACAAGCGAGACTCTCGTAATCCATATGCGAGAACTATTAGACGTCACAGGTGTCCGTGTATCTAGTGTGTAGTCTGGCATCGGGATCTTTTTTCCATTCAGCGAAGCACGTCTCTCAGTTGACATCGAAGCAGGGCCGCGAGGTGCACAATCCCGGCTGGTTAGTCCTGTGCGAGTGTTGGTTGCGCCATCGCCCCCGGCACACTCGCGCCTGTAATGTGGCCGTGCATTGTTTTCACGGAGGATCAGTGGTCTGTTCTCCGGTGATGAGTGCTCTCTGGTGTCTGTCTGGCCCACCTCAGTAGAGACTCAGACTGAGAGTCCTCTGCCTACATGAGAGAGGGAGACCGCTGCACCTGGCCTCTAGCCTCAGAACACTGGGGAGTTCATGTCTCCCTCTTCCTCTTCCTCTTCCTCTCTCTCTTCCTCTTCCTCTTCCTCTCTCTTTCTCTCTCTCTCTCTCTTCTGCAAAATCTAGTTTGTTTACTGTAGTCTGGGTGGAGAGAGCATAACTTAACCGTCTTCTAGTCACTCAAAAAAAATCTCTCCATTTGTCATAGTTGAGTAACCTTTTTTTTTTTAATGTCAGGTTTTTGTTTTTGTTTTTTTTCCCTGTGATATCGTGTCATTTTGGAATCACTCGAGCAGGATTGGTGTAACTAGAAAATGATATCTCAATTTCATTTTCAGTGATTCTGATATATTTCCTTTGCCATTGTACACAGGTAGTTACATTTGCCAGCACCATTACAGTCAAACCATCAATGTAGTGCTCCAAAATCTAGCCACATAAAATCCAGTATCATTTTTTTTTTGTCTCTGACAAGGATTTGAGTCTTGGCTGATCAAATGAAAAATTAAGGGCCACTCCTTACACGTCAAGTTTGACTGTGATCCATTGCTGGCTTGTATGGAGGTGTCCCGGTAGGTTGTGATGTCACATTGACTGTGGTCTCTTTTCCCCGCCCACTGTGTGTGATGGACAGGAGGCCAAGCTCACCGACCAGCTGCCGCTCATCATCGTCTGTGACCGCTTCGACTTCGTCCACGACCTGGTCCTCTACCTGTACCGCAACAACCTCCAGAAGTACATTGAGATCTACGTACAGAAAGTAAGGCCTGGACAATGAGCAGTTAGAAGTCATGATTACAACAACATTACATCATTGCGTAAAGGCGTATTTACAGGGATTGATTGTGGACATTGACTCCTGTGTTTGTGTCTTAGGTGAACCCCAGCCGTTTGCCTGTGGTCATCGGGGGTCTGTTGGATGTGGACTGCTCTGAGGATGTGATCAAGAGCCTGATCCTGGTAGTCAGAGGACAGTTCTCCACTGACGAACTGGTGGCTGAGGTGGAGAAGAGGAACAGGTACTGCACACACCCCACCCACCTTGTACCCAAATCACAGCAAAACCTTCTCATCTTCTCTCAAAGATTCTAGTGGGGAATTTTGTGATTAATGTACTTATTTAATTCTAAGTTATCATACTGATTCAGTTCCAGCGTGTTAAGATTCTTATGATATTGGAACCATTGGAGAGTGATCAAGAGAGCACATGTTGTGCTGATCTTGCTCAAATAATATTTGTAAATTCTTAGTGTTGGTTTTAACTTTCCTGGCGTACCAGATGGTTGGGGTTTGCAACATAGCACAACACAGTGTCAGAAAGTCTAGACTACTTGAAAGTCATTACATTTGTTACACCTTTCTGTGAATGACAATTTGCCTGAGCATGTCAGAGTGGTGCTTCAAGTAGGCTAAAACAAACCAACTGGCTTACCGTTCAAGCCAAACCTGAGGTGTTGTGTGCGCACCAGTACAGCATCCCGTCACTCTTTCCCCTTTCTGTTTGGTTTCACAGACTGAAGCTGCTGCTGCCCTGGCTGGAGGCCCGTATCCATGAAGGCTGCGAGGAGCCCGCCACCCACAACGCCCTGGCCAAGATCTACATTGACAGCAACAACAACCCTGAGCGCTTCCTGAGGGAGAACCCCTACTACGACAGCCGCGTGGTGGGCAAGTACTGTGAGAAGAGAGACCCCCACCTGGCATGCGTGGCCTACGAGAGGGGACAGTGTGACCAGGAGCTGATTAATGTGAGGATCTGTGTATCTGTCTATATCTGTCTGTCTATATGTATCTTACTATCTCTATTGGAATGTCTGTATATCTTGATAGCTCTAGATCGGGTTTTTTTAAGTGTTTCTCAGCCAGGGATCCCCACCCAGGCTAGTGGGCAACCAGGGGACCAAAATCCACTTTTAGGACTTCAAATTTCTAACAACTTTCTAAACGTGTTAGGAAACTAAGAACCGATGTAATCAAGCTAGCTGTCAAAAGTTTTTTTTTTTTTAGTAGATAGGCAATGTAGTTGGCTAGATATACTGCAGGCCTACCAACTCAAAGGAAATATTCTCAGGCTTTGTTGTGGGGGAGGGGTAATAGGTCACATACCAAGACTGACCGTTCAAACAAACATCAGGCACTGGAGGAACTGCATATGAGGAGCTACATATATAGGCTATCAATTTCTAAGCATTGAAATATAAAAAAAAATGGTCATAAAACATAATTTGAAAATATAAATATATTTTGTTATCATTGCATTTTTAAATAGTATAGCATCAATTTGAGATCTGCCTACAGACTCCCTGCAGTACTTCTGCAGACCCCTGTTGAAAACTGCTGCTTTAGATAATCCCCATCTTTCTACCTATATATCTCTCCATCTATTGCACTCATTATCTAACTATACTGCCTCCAGTGTAGCAGGAACTGTTGTGATTTGCAGTGTCTATTTTGTTCTCCAGGTCTGCAATGAGAACTCCCTGTTTAAGAGCCTGTCTCGCTACCTGGTGCGTCGCAAGGACCCTGAGCTGTGGGCCAGTGTGCTGCTGGAGTCCAACCCCTTCAGAAGACCACTCATTGACCAGGTATGTGGTTGAAAAAACAACGTTGTTTGAGTTAGTGCCCCTCTCTGGTGCTGTTTTAACCCTGTGTTGTCTTGTCTCTCTTCCCAGGTGGTGCAGACAGCCCTGTCGGAGACCCAGGACCCAGAGGAGGTGTCGGTCACAGTCAAGGCCTTCATGACAGCCGACCTGCCCAACGAGCTCATCGAACTGCTAGAGAAGATTGTCCTGGACAACTCTGTCTTCAGCGAACACAGGTACTTGCCTCTCTCTACAAAAGAAATGACAAGCACTGTGATATATTTTTTATCACCGTGGAAATGTGTTTGTCATTTTGAAGTGTTGGAAGTTCTTGGTCTCTTTGCCTCACAGAAATCTCCAGAACCTGCTGATCCTCACCGCCATTAAGGCCGACCGTACCCGTGTGATGGAGTACATCAACAGGCTGGACAACTACGACGCTCCCGATATTGCTAACATTGCCATCAGCAACGAGCTCTTTGAGGAGGCCTTTGCCATCTTCAGGAAGTTTGACGTCAACACCTCCGCTGTGCAGGTCGGTTATTAGCACTACCAACTAGTTCAATATCTTCTTGATAGAAGACTTGGACCAGTCAATTAGTTTATTCATTCTATAGTATAAGTTCATGATTTCCCTTGTTGACATTGTTTTTGCTTTTCAGGTGCTGATTGAGCATATTGGCAACCTGGACCGGGCCTACGAGTTTGCCGAGCGCTGCAATGAGCCAGCTGTGTGGAGCCAGTTGGCCAAGGCCCAGCTGCAGAAGGGCTTGGTCAAAGAGGCCATTGACTCCTACATCAAGGCTGACGACCCCTCTGCATACATGGAGGTGGTACAGGCCGCTGATCAGAGTGGTAAGGATGGGGAGCGGACCGGGTTGGCACAACTGGGGAAAAAGCAGTCAGGAGGGACAGAAGTTACACAAACTCTTGTTGTCTAATAAACAATCTGATACTAGTGTCTGTGTTGTGTTTCAGGTAACTGGGAAGACTTGGTGAAATTCCTGCAGATGGCTCGTAAGAAGGCCCGTGAGTCCTACGTGGAGACAGAGCTGATCTTTGCCCTGGCCAAGACCAACCGTCTGGCTGAGCTCGAAGAGTTCATCAACGGACCCAACAATGCTCACATCCAACAGGTAAGCTACTTGACCATAAACCCGTACTCCACCCAGCTGTTTGGTTAAAAAAATGTAACCGCATTTCTCCATTCAAAATCTAGGTCGGTGACCGCTGCTACGACGAGAAAATGTACGATGCGGCCAAGTTACTGTACAACAATGTTTCCAACTTTGGCCGGCTGGCTTCAACTCTGGTGCACCTGGGAGAGTACCAGGCGGCTGTGGATGGGGCCCGCAAGGCCAACAGCACCCGCACCTGGAAGGAGGTGTGCTTCGCCTGCGTGGATGGAACAGAGTTCCGGCTGGCCCAGATGTGCGGCCTCCACATTGTGGTGCACGCAGACGAGCTGGAGGAGCTCATCAACTACTACCAGGTAAGATGGAGAAGACGCATACACACAGGCACATTCATAACCAATGGTGGATGAAGTACATCAATTTTTTACTTAAATAAAAGTAGAAAAACCCTGATGGAATAAAGTCCTCCATTCAAAATTCTACTGAAGTGAAAGTATAAAAGTATTTGACATCAATTATACTTAAAGGTCACATTTGTGACTTTTGTACTTAACCAAACAATAAAATAAAAGTAAGACACCGACAGAGATTAAAATTGCATTTACTGAAAAAGAAAATGCATTACGCATTAATTTCTAATTTTAACAAGATTTGATGGCCCCATGAAACCTGTTGGGTTTTTATCTGACTGACAACAGTCTAGGTGAACGGGGGTTGGAGGGGGGGTTGTTTCAATGTTTTCAGTTGAACAAGTGAACACAAGCACCCTCTAGTGGGTAGACAGTGTTACACCTTTTTCTTAAAAAGGTGTTTTCGCATTTTCATTTCACCTTTAGGCATAAAAAGCAAATGAACACATTTATATTACTTTATCTTTCAGCGCTCGGGAGCCTTATATTCTTGATGCATTCACCTCTACATGTTTTCTTAAAGGGGTTGATGGTCCATGTACACTGACTTTTAACACTTCCTCTTAAAGTTGACAGGCTCCGACATTGAAAGCGCGTCATTTTCGTGATCTTAGTAACTAGCAACTGCAGTGTTCAGATAAATGTAGTGGAGTAAAAAGTAGGATATTTCTTTTTGAAATGTAGTGGAGTAAATGTATAAAGTCCCCTGAAGTGGAAATGCTCAAAGTACACATTCCTCAAAACTGTACTAACTACAGTTCTTACTAGTAAATGTACTTTGTTACTGTCACCCCTGTCCATGACATCCTATTCTCCTTCTCTCTCCTTCCAGGACCGTGGTTACTTTGAAGAGCTGATCACCATGCTGGAGGCCGCCCTGGGCCTGGAGCGCGCTCACATGGGCATGTTCACTGAGCTGGCCATCCTCTACTCCAAGTTCAAGCCCCAGAAGATGAGGGAGCACCTGGAGCTCTTCTGGTCCAGAGTCAACATCCCAAAGGTCCTGAGGGCGGCTGAGCAGGCCCACCTGTGGGCGGAGCTGGTCTTCCTGTATGACAAGTACGAGGAGTTTGACAACGCCATCATCACCATGATGAACCACCCCACAGATGCCTGGAAGGAGGGCCAGTTCAAAGACATCATCACCAAGGTACAGCTAGGTTTTATTTCATCACAAAAACAAAATGGAAATGAACACAAGCATACTATTTGTATTTGACTCAAACCAGACATTTCACGTGTGTGTGCTGTGCACGTAAAGTATTAGTTAAATCAACATATTGTGTGGATCTTTCTCCTGGATAGATTTGATTTAGTTTGTATCACAAAGACTAGAAAGCTCCAATGGTTCCTGAATGTAGTTTGTTAATCTCCTTCTGTGTCCTGTGCAGGTGGCCAACGTGGAGCTGTATTACAAAGCCACCCAATTCTATTTGGAGTTCAAGCCCTTGTTACTGAATGACCTGCTCATAGTGCTGTCCCCCAGACTGGACCACTCCCGTGCTGTCAACTTCTTCACCAAGGTACTCCTCAGCCTCTCTCTCAGCTGACCAACTGAACAACCTGTCACCTGAGTAAATAAAGTGATGCATTGTCTCTGCCATGTTGCTCTAAGGTGACCGTTGTACATGTGTGTCCACAGGTGAAACAGCTGCCTCTGGTCAAGCCCTACCTGCGGTCAGTACAGAACCACAACAACAAGTCAGTCAATGAAGCACTTAACAACCTCTTCATCACAGAGGAGGACTACCAGGTGAGAGGCTTTCACAAAACGACTTCAGTGGATAATTTCTTCCACCTTCATCAAGAATGAAATTACTCTTGGAGTTAATATCCCCAACCCATCTCTATCTTGTCTTAGGCACTGAGGACATCGATAGACGCCTATGACAACTTTGACAACATCTCGCTGGCCCAGCGCTTGGAGAAGCATGAGCTGATTGAGTTCAGGAGAATCGCTGCCTACCTCTTCAAGGGCAACAACCGCTGGAAACAGAGTGTGGAGCTCTGCAAGAAGGACAAGCTCTACAAGGTAATAATCGTTTCAGCAGTCGTTTTTCAATCCTCCCCACCCGCCCGCACCTACGACCACCCCTAACCCCATCCATGCTGCATCCTCCCTGCAGGACGCCATGCAGTATGCGTCGGAGTCCAAGGACACAGAGCTGGCGGAGGAGCTGCTGTCCTGGTTCCTCCAGGAGGACAAGAAGGAGTGCTTCGCCGCCTGCCTGTTCACCTGCTACGACCTGCTGCGGCCCGACGTGGTGCTGGAGACCGCCTGGAGGCACAACATCATGGACTTCTCCATGCCGTACTTCATCCAGGTCATGCGGGAGTACCTCAGCAAGGTGGGCTTCCTGCGTCCTGCTCCGGGTGGAGTAAACTGGTTTTAGTCAGGGCCCTAGCCGTGTACAACACTGCTGGCCCCAGTTCAAAGAGGATCAATGTAGGTGTCGGACCAAAATGGAATACGAAAAATAGGTTCTTAATAGATTCCTAAAAATACAATGAGTATGTCAAGTCGAGTTTATTGTCATTCATCCACATACATGGTATATGACTGAACGAGATGTCGTTCCTCACGGACCAAGGTACTAACACAAAAATACAACATAAATTACAAAACAAAAACTACGAAGGCGGGTCTGTGGCGTGGTGTGACTACTGGTGTTTAAAGCACGATGTGCACACCCGAATGTAAACATGGTGACCAGCGTAGCCATGATTGACAAATTAGATCAAATAGATAATGAAGCAGGATTAAAACGGTAGATAAGCAATATGATTATATGTGACAGTAGTGCTGATGGACAATGAATAGTTAATGTTTTTATCACCTTACTTTTCTTGTTTCTGTTACTGTCTGAGTTAGATCAAAAAAACAGATGGTAGCCTTCAAAACACAAATAAATGTCACGGTAGACCTGCAAAGGATCAGGGGCCAAACTGTCAGTATCAAGAGAAGCACTCAAAATTCAGCACACGTACTCGGTCAGCAAAAATAGATATCAGTGCACCACAATTGATTTGTCTTTCTACTGCAGGTAACAGGTATATGCATTCTGTAAGAGGCCCTCTGAGAGCTGTCTTAACCTTCCACCACACTTATTTTTCCTTAAAGGGGAAAGAGTATTTCTTTAAAATGTATTTGCTAAGCTGTGCCTCTTCTCTTCCAGGTTGATGCAATTAAGGAAAAGGTGAAAGTCAATTTGTCTGTTTCCTCTTTTTCTTGTATATAATTTTGGTTCAGTTTAGCCTGGAAGACTGCAGCCTTGAGTGTGCATGGTTTTAGTTCTCGTCCAACGTGTTGCACTGGTACTTTGACATTGAGGCGCTCACTTAGAAGTGTCTTGTTTCAGACTGTTACCAGTTATCACTAATGAAAACTTTAGTCTGAGGCGGTTAAAGCAACTGTGGTAGGTTGGTACCACATTCACCATAAAGAGTATGAGGGTGGAGGTTTTGTTTAATTTAATTACCCTGTCTCCTACACGGTGACTGTTTTTATTATTATTTAGAAATACATTTTAAAAAACATCTTTTTGGCCCATTCCTCCCCTAAAACTACTGTAAACCAATGGGAGACTGCAATGGAACCAACTATAAGTCAAAAAAATATATTGTCTAGACAGGAGGTGTTTGAAGAAAATGCACTTTTTAGAATAGATTGTATTTGTTATACTTTTTTTTAATCAATTTTCTTAAGCATGCTGAGGTGTTGGCCGCTGGAGATGAAACACCAGAGAACCACTGACAGAAATCTACTGTAAATTGTCATGTTCTGTGCCATCGCTGAAAAGTGCATTTCTTCACAGCTATTGATAGTGTATATAATAGAGAAGCTGTGTGTGTGTGTGTGTGTGTGTGTTTGAAAATACAGTAACGGTAAATGCACTGGTCTGGTTTTCAAAAGAAGCATGCGTAAGCCCCCTGACAATAAGCAGCAGCACTAACTCCCGGGACACACCACCTCCCTGAGCAGCGCGTGTGCGCCCCGCGGAACCTCTTGCTTTTCATTTCGGCGGCCATGTTAACAGGTTAGAGCAGCGTGAGCGGCTGGAGCCGTGCTGCAGCGGCGTGTCATCTAGAGTTTCGGCGTTGAACCTATTTTTTTTTCTGTGTGATGCGTGCAGTTCTCAGCAGAAATAGACAGTGCAAATGATCTGTTGATGGTCATATTGACATCACACCAGCAACATTACATAACTGACACGTTTCACTATAGTTTCAATGTCTATATCTGTAGAATGTCACAGACATTAAAAAATTAAAAATCTTCTTCGCTTCTTAATGTTTTTCTGTCTAAACTAAATATAAATTAAATTTATAATGAAATTAAATGAAACATTCTATTATTGATGGCCATTATCAGAGGCAAACTCAATGTAGAAAGACAGGGGCTGGCAGCAGCAGCAGTGCTGTCTGTGTGGACACCACACGCGTGCGACCCGCAGCGGTTCAGCGAGGTAGCCGTCACGCTCACGCACAGGCAAGGCGGTGTGTCCCGGGCGTAAGCGGCCAGGCTGTTGGCTGTGCCTGACTTACAGTGAAAGGCTTTGAGCAACTGTAGTGAGCACCTTGGGCTGTCACTCCCCCCTGCTGCACCTCTGCTCGCCAGCCTCTTGTGCACGTTGCAGCCAGCTGTGTAACACAACTAGCATGGGACTCGTCCTTCTGAACGGAGCGCCCGCTTGTTTAAATTGTGTGGGGAGACTTTTGATTACAGAGCTTATGTTTTTACCAAGTATGGATGCAACTGAGCCTGCTTTGATTGAATACATAGGAGCAGAAAGTAGAAGCTCACTAGTGAGTAAATCCTTAGTTTAATGTCACCAATAACCTGGGATTAGGTTTATATTGTGGCCCCACGCATCTTGTCTTGCTGCATCTGTCACACCCTCTCAGGGTTTCCTCCTAACATTTTTGTGAACCAGCCATTTTAATTTCAATTTTGTTTGTTTCAGATAAATCATCCAAGCAGTTAGTCTAAGTAAAAGAAAAGTCAGAAAAAATGGAAACTAAGGTTCCATGTTTATTTGTTTTTCTTTATTCCCCCCATGTCTTATGTAGCATCACTACAGCTTATGAAAGGAAGGAGGGTTATTTGTTTAGACTGCCATAGGTTTATCTATATCACCAGAAGTAATGGGTTTGGTTCAAATTGTATAAATCTGTATGTATGTCTACAAACGGCAAAAAAAAAGTGTAAATACTGGTGGTTAAATTGACGGCCCATCTCAGGTTATTGTTCTTTCCTGTCCAACAAGTTTTCTTTTTTTTGTATTTGGTAAGCTGGCCCACACGGGTTTCCTGCTTATTAAAAAAGTAAAGGTTTTTGATACGCCCCTCCAGTCTGGAATGGTCCCCATCCGTACATCGCCTATGAATTCAAATCCTAAATACTTAACCTGTCCATTTAAACTTGTTTAGCAAGTCCTTGTTGTTCACTTTTGGTATTATTCTAACTGTGTTTATTTCTTTGTTTTGCAGGTAGATAAATTAGAAACCTCAGAGTCCCTAAGGAAAGAGGAGGAGCAGGCAACAGAGACGCAACCCATTGTCTATGGTAAGACCTCATGCTGAACACCGCTTG
>OMKK01057163.1:0-27047 GCA_900302305.1 Polymixia japonica | reverse complement strand
GGGTGTCAAGGTCACCTCAGTACACTGTACAGTGGGATCCAATGCTCTGAGTCTAATCTAACAAGTTGTCATCAGAGGAATAACCCTTGGCTGATTTTCAGGGGAAGGACTACCTCATGTGGAACTTTGGTCAAGTCAGCTTTTAAAGTTTTTCTATGAAGTCTACGCAGTGACGTAGAAAAAAAAAAGTCTTTTAAAAATTGTTTTAAATGTTTTAAATGGCTGAGCTGGTTAATCAAAGGTTAAAGAAAACATACATTTTTTTGTATAGTAGCTAGTGTCACGGCTAAATCTAAAAGGCAAAAGTTGAGCCGTGCAGCATTTAAACATCTCTCTGCTCTTGTTCCATTTTACAGCTATATACGATATTCAGCCACTAGATGTCGCGCTAGAGCACCAGCATCTCAGACCAAAACAAACGGCCGCGTGCCGCACATCGGCCACACTAGCGCTAATGCACTAACATGCACTAACATGCACTAACATGCGCTGCCGGACCGGCTACCAAAACAAATAACAGAGAAGCTTGCATTACAACACACACAGAGGGAGTGTGACTTCATTCTCTGCTCAGGACGCCATTACTCCACTATACCTTTACATAGCAAATACTTGTTTGCTGCTATATTAATATTCAAAATATTGTATATAGTGCGATAAAATATTTTTATTGTACTTTAAAAATATATTACTTAGTCCCAGTTGTAGCATCGATGGGAGAAAATAATCATAATGTAGCATGAAGGAAATTACAGTACTGAGGATCATAAATGACAAGACCGTGTCAAAACAGCACCGGATAAAACACAGTCTAAATCTAGACAAACCTGCGGTCCAGTTCAGTAGTTGGTTTGTCTAATGTTATTATCATTGCTATTCTGCTTAAAACTGGTGAATCGGTGAACTGCTTTTTCCTTGTTTTATTGTAATTAACTACTGACATTGTTTCACATTTAATGAACAATTTTATGAAACTTGGAGAACATAAAATGCATAATGAGAAGACTGAGAATGTATTCAGAAACGTTAGCGTTTCATTGTTTTTTGCAACAAATGGAATGGAATGGTAACAAGGTCTATTTTCATTCATTCCTCGCTGAATACCACTGTCACAGTTCCGTCGGCTCACTTGGCATTTAGCATGCCAACTTGTCAGGGCAGCAGAGATTTCCCATCACATGAATGTGATTAAAGCTTCAAGGTTTCCGGAAGATGCCAGCAACCCACTCAAATTCCCTGGCTGTGTAATTCAATGGAGGCTCGCTAAGATTCTCTCTCTTTAGGACTATCTGTTATATTGTATAACTCTCATTTTATCTTCCAGAACTTTAATTTGTTTTTAAGTGTGGTGTTGAAAGAAATGGACAAGAGAGAGAATTCTGAGGCTTTTATCACATGCAATTCCTTGGTATTTCGGCTGGCCAGGCCTGACAGTTAGACATTTTGATATATTATATTATATTGGAGAGAACAAGGACATTGCTTATGGGCCCACTGAGAGTCTCTTAGTAGTGTCTCTTTTAAACTATACCCTGCGGTTTTAGTGCAGTCTGGACAGCAGACTGACTGGAAGGCAGTTCAACCATCATGTCACGCTTTATCGCCTTTGCTTCCGGTCCGTGTGACTGCTGCAAACTAAACTGACAAAATATGTGTTTATTTCATAGGGTAAGCACTATTTTACTATGCTTTAATGTCATAGTTAAACCACTGGCCATAGAGGTGTAACATCTCTCAACAAAGATGATCACTTCACACCTTCTAGAATATACCCTCCATCATGACCTATTGAATGATAGCATTCAATAACTTTACCATCATATACTTAACGTTCAGGCATGTCAGAGAACATACACTTAAGGGATTACATCGTTTGACCTCACAAACAACTGTGTGGCAGGCGAAACCCTCCACAAGGCACATGGTCAAGAACATGGCTCTGTCTGACAGGATATTGCTCTTACTTAATGGGGCTTTCAAGGCAACAACAGCAGCCAGTGCTGGAGGATGGAATGAGATTATCAGATATCGTATTATTAAAAATGTATGAAAGGAAGCAGAGCCAAGGAAACAAATGGCCCTCGTGAGACAATAATGTTACAGTTCACTGAAGTGCATGTTCATTCAGCTGTGATGCCAGATAGGACATACTTTGGCAAATTCACACCCAGCGGTCCTCATGGATCCTGGCACAAAACACCTCAAGCCGGGTAAGACCTTTAAACAACTGGGTAAGTGGACCAGTGTGCCAGAGCCAACTCACTAAGAGTTAATTCAAATGGTAACCTCCGTAAGGTCATAATAATTCCAGTTGTTGACCATTGTCTGGGATTAGCTTGTGAAGAACATGTTATAAAAAACAAAATCAAAAAGAGTTGGCATTTCCCTTGCAAACATGCCACGCCCATGCATTAATACATACACCATTTTCTGTGTAAGAGAACAGAATAAATGAGTGTGTGTCTATGGATGTAGATATGTCATGTCATCATAGTGGTCTTGAACCTAAATGATTGGTTGGGTTGAAAATTATTAACGGAGGTGTGAGATACTAGTATTGTTCTACTGCCTTGGTGATGGATAGCTAAAGTCTTTTTTTGGGATACGTCTCTTTAAAGGTGCTATCTGTAATATGTTAAAATCAAATAAAAAGTCTCAGTTTGAAAGAGAATTCATCATTAGTAATAATAATAATTGCATTTTTGTTTTGGGATGCCAAAATGTCTAATGTGTATAACCTAGCCTAGTTTTGAATGTTTCCTTTAAATTTAAAATTAAAATGACCACATTGAATGGTAAGATATAGTTTTATGGTGCTGGTCTGAAAGCTTCCTCTCTCTTTCTCTGTTTTGATTGTGTCTCATCGATGCTGTTTCCCTCCACTTTCTGCTCTTTGTTTTGCTTTTGACAGCCCCGTCAAACAGATCCTCCCCTCAGCCTGCACAAGCCTGAACACTGTGCTTCTTGTTTTGGTTTGTTATTGTAGTTACCCTCACTGACACTAGAGTGCCGATCTAGTCGATCCACAAGAATGATATATTTCAAGAGTTCTGTATTTTATTTATTCACTAAAAGTAACTTGCTGTACAATTTTAGGCAATGAGTACTGCATGGCGGCCTTAACATCGTTCACAGCTCTCTTAATTACCCATTCAATCCCTTGTTCATAGGTTAAGGAAGTGAATCATAACTGCTACACCACTGCAAAGATGATTTCAAAATGAGCAAGATGTTGCCTGGCCACACGTACCTAGTATACTGTTGGACAATGGGCCCATGTTGGTTACCAGATGATCAGACTAGATTAGGCAGCTGCACCGGAGGCTGTAGTTTGGCAGTTGAGTGGCTGGTGCGGAAACAAGGTAAGAGAGCCTCTAATGTTCACTGTGAGAGATTCACAAACACACACACACACACTCCCTCGCATAAGCACGCACACACACACACACACGCACACACACACAGGTTTGGTGTGATTTGCCATGTAGAAAAAGGCCAAGTTCCTTCCCTTGTATTGTGTACAGTATGGCTGACCTGCTGACACACTAAGCCTAACACCTGAAAATAGAGGGGTTTTTTCACGGGTTTTAGCGTTTTTTCAAGGGTTCCAAATCCAAAATTGCTCGTATTAAAAGCGTGCTCATCCACTTACTAATCTATGAGTGAGCTCCATTGTATTGGCGGCGGCTCTGGGTCCATGTTGGAGAAGTCTCTAATCAGTAGGTTTCTGCCGAGAGAGCTATTTCTGTTTACACGAGTCAAATACGTCATGAGGGATAATGTTTTGCTAGAGCCACAAATATGCAGCATGTAGGCTAAGATCACCTTTCCAATGTGTGTCAATTAATTTCGTCTAAAAATACAAAAATGTACACTAACTCAACGAGATTACTCAACTAGATGTACCAACTAGTCTTGTTTTTTAAATTGTTTAAACTATATTTTACTGTATAAACCGCTGATAAAAAAAACGTTTCTTTTGTGTCCGAAACATAAGCTGAAAGGATAGTGTACAGTAACTCATTCACTAATACAGTCAAGCTGTAACTTCATATAACCTCTGAGAGCAACCTCTGTGTTACTGACACTAGGTGCTGAAAATAGGGACAGACAGACGCGCTTTCATGGCAGACATCTCCTGGCAGAGTTCATCTACAGCACAAAATCCCCTTATACCCCTGTTCTGTTCTGTTCTGTTCTGCAAGGGCAGCCAGAGTAACAGTGAAAAGGCAGACTGTTACCCTAGATTGACTTGATTTTGTATTCCAGCTGCCTGGACAAAATAAATGAACAAAAAGAGAAACCAGTGCAGACAGAAATCTGGAAAAACTGATTATTTTACGGAGTTGTTGAGACACTGAGCTGCCTGGGTGAGTGGACAGGAAGACTTTATGATTCCCATAATGCACCAATTAACCACTGGGACAGGTTTAAGTTCTCATTCATAACACCACAATCTTGCATCTTTTAGCTGCAAATGTCTAATAAAAAAAAAATAAATAAAAAAAAGGAAAATATGAAGATTTGTATAAAACATGTGGTCTGTATGGGAGAATGTAATTCCTAGTATCTTAAATGGCAAAGGGCGGAACGGCTCTGGATTTTACTGCCCACTGTTTCTGAAAAGAAGTGCACAGCAGACGCAGTAACAGCCAATTACAGCTCTGCCTCAAAACCTATTTCCTCTTCCTGACCTGAATTATCCAACTGAGACAGCTGCCGACTGAGACTAACGAGATGAGAGTAAACAAAAAATACAATATGATTATTAACATCTGAGCAAAATGTTGGGAGATTATGAGACACTTGGCAGCATATATGGATAATAATAGCTAAGCAAAGGAAATACATGTGTCTCAAGTTATAAAATAATTGATAGCAAAAACTAAAACAAACGACTGGATCCTCTGCATTTTAGATATTGCAACTCCGTTCTTTTGTCCAACATAGATTTATAACATTATAGCATAGGAATAGAGCTCTTTAACTATAATTTACAGTCCTGGATTGCAAAGTTATAGTTCTTTATGAACCGAGTCCCAGTTTTACTTCATTCTGCAACGTAATCTCTAGTTTAGCAACAAAACATTTAGTCGCCATTTTCCCCGAGTTGTCAGCTGACGTAACGTGAATTGATTGACAGCCTTCAGGGGGGCGAGCCCAGATACGTTAATTGACTCCACACGCAGACTGCATCGAGGACGTGATGGGGACCCACCACTGCTGAATAACGCTTTATTAGCGTTATAACCACATTCATGGTAATCATCGAGTAGGAATGTGATAACTTAATAATGGTAAATGGACTGGATTTATATAGCGCTTTTCTAGTCTACCGACCCCAAAGCGCTTTACAATATCGGCCTCACGTTCACACACACATTCATACACTGATGACAGAGGCTGCCGTGCAAGGCGCACACCTGCTCATCAGGAGCGGTTAGGGGTACAGTGTCTTGGTCAAGGACACTTAGACACGGTCTCTGGCGGAGCCCGGGATCAAACCAGCAACCTTCCGATTACAAGACAACCCGCTCTACCTCCTGAGCCATGCCGCCCCCCTGTGTGATAACTTAATATGGTGTTATATACAGTAGTACAGAACAAATTAAGGAAAATGATGACAATTTAGCGTTTAAGGTCAAAGGCCATTAACTTTTATTTTTTTCAGAATTATTCCTTTTTTGTTTATTTAATAATCTACACAAAGTAGGAGGGGTTAAATTCTTGTTGGAGGATAGAAGGGGTAAAGATAAATAAAGGGAAACAAAAGTCATCTGTGAAATAAAAACAAAAGTATACATTACATTACATGATAATATCAACCGCCTGAAAAAATAACTGTTAAAAAGAAAAGTACAAATCGATGAAGGGGAAGCGCATTTAAGGCAATCGCTAGTTAGCTGAACTTGCACAAAAATAGTCTCAGTCATTCCCCTGGGTAATGTAAAGTGAGTGAAATAGGCCGTAGGTAGGCTATGTAATGAGACGCCAAACTAGGCTACCCTAGACCTGTGAATGGAGCCAGAGGGGGGTACAATGTTGGATACACTAGCTCAGGTACATAGGGAACAAGCGAGGTAAGCTAGTTAATATTGCAGGGGTATGGACACAGTTAGCTAGTGTCATAGGAGAGAAGTAGTGTAATATTGCATTCACTTTCTCCTGTTTCAGGTGGGGAAGTGGAGGCTTTAACTGGTCAAGAGGGTCTCAACGAACCGCCAGCATGTGTGCGGTTGCTCCTTAACGTTGAAAAGGTGTTAGTAACAAAGTATTTTGGTTAGTAGAAAAGAGAGGTGTAAAGAGAGATAAGTTACATTTCACTGCTTTAAAATTACAGTTTCCTTGACAAAGAAAAGGGTGATTGATGTCAAATTTTCTTTTAAATTCTAATTTATTTGTTGTTTTGTCATATGAAATTCAGTTTATTAATGAACCTTTCTGTATACCTTTTAACCTTATCAGTGTAACAGTTATTGAACTGAATGTCCTTGACTGAGTAGAAAGTGTGAAATAATTAGATTTTAATTTACATGGACTTCAACTTGCAGCTCATCCAACCAAAGTCAATCAAGATAAACCTCAGGTAGCCTGGACATATTTACACGTTAGTTAGGTGATACTGGAGGGCGCATTGAACCTCAATCAGAAGAAACCACACCCCCTGCTGGTCAACCAGAATAACACATTTTTAAATGGTAGAATAATAGGGTACGAGACACTGGGAAAGAGGAAGAGGAGGCAAATATTCCATTATTCCACAATCATATTCCAATTATTTTTCAGTTATAATTCTCAAAGAAATAAAAAACTATCCTTGCAGCTGTCACCACAATAAAACAGAGCGATTTATACCTTTCCGAGTCGTTTATAAACTGCCAAGCATGTCAACTGTTCAAGCTGCGGGAGAGAGCTAAAGACAGATGCAACTATTCACAGAAATGAAAGCGAGAGACTACATGAAATAATCAAGACACATGTACATATCAACAAATATATATTACAGTACATATCAGGGCAGTTTCCACTGTGGAAATCTCGGTTCACGGTTATTGATTGGAGAGAGCTTTAAAAAAAAAAAAAGAAAGTAACAAAGGAAGAAAACGTAACCAGAAAGTAAAGTTCATTCAGTCAGCTGGCTTGTTGAGGAAAATATAGACGTGGTTCAGTGAACAACTGTTCAGTGGAGATGCAGGTTGGGGGGTGGGGGTGTCTTGGCCCAGAGAGCACGGGATACTGTGGCGCCGTCCTCAATCAGTCCCTCAATCTTCCTCACTTCCTCTCCTGTCCTGCCTCGACGTTTCCTGTGTCCAGTGGAGATGTGTCACCCTGAGTGTCACCCTGCGTTCCCCTCTCAGTTAAGAGTCTCAGTACGCGTCAAGTCTCTGCACTGTAGTCCGTTAAGTGCTGGTCTGGGAACAGGGGATGCGAGGCCGGCTGAGGAGATGCCGTCGCCCAATAGTGTTGCCCTTGCTGTCTGACCCGAGACCAGTCTGTGAGACCAAGCGGTGTCCACGCCCGCCGGCCCTGAGTCTGCTCGCTTCAGTTCATCCAGAGGTCGCGCTTGTGAAGAATGTTCTTTCAGGTTTGGAAAGGAAAGGAGAAGAGAAAAGAGAGAGAGAGAGAAACTGTGGTCTGGTGGTTTGTCTTTCTATCTGTCTGTCAGTCTGTTGTTACTCCCACTGTGGCTAAATGGTGGTGAATGGCATATCATTACCCTGCATGGCAGAGAGAACAATTCCAGACTTTGGTTTGGATTTGTCAAAGTGTCTGTGTGTGCGCGTGGTCATGTGTGCGCGTCTATCTACGCGTGTGTGTACGTGTGTGTACGTGTGTATACGAGTCAGCGCGCGTACACACATGGGTGTATGCGTTCATGTATGCGTGCGTATGTAAACGTGTGAATCTGCATTCGTCTATTCGTGCGTGTGTGGAAGTGCGCATATTTCAACCTTCCTGTCAACGTCTGCCTACACGGTTCAGCCTTGTGATCTGTCCCGGTAATCCCAGCTGAGTTGAGAGGATCCGCAACTATCAGCTGTCGATCAGCTCAGCGTCCAGAGTGTGTGTCCTCCGTAGACAGAGAGAGAAATCCCCAAACAGAACCAGGTCCTGAACGTCCGCCGTGGCCACACGACACATCCACTTATACTGACAGACTGACAGCAGTCACTACTGGTAATGACACAAGCAGCCACCACTACGCACACCGCTCCACGACTGGCCAGAAAATAAATAACACTGCATTCACAAACAATATCTCCAAGTTGCCACGCTGCCTGGGAGAGAGACACAGAGAGAGTGAGACACAGAGAGAGACCCGGAGAGAAAGAGAGGGCAAGAGACACAGAGAGAGAGACAGACAGGGAGAGAGTGAGAGAGAAGGACACAGAGAGAAAGAAAAGTCATATTACAAAAAACAGCAGTACAACAACAGTATAATAGTATATCTTTCTTGTTTTTAATTAATTAACTTTATTTTATAAATTAGTTAACTTTATTTCATAAATATTTAAAATGTTGTCATTCTATGTATTATGCATTCTATGTATTCTATTATCATCTTTATCTTATTTTTATTCTTATTATTAAGTGGGTTTTATTTTAGTTATAGCATCCTATCTGTTTTTTATGTTCATTTTATGTCTCTTCATGTGAAGCACTTTGAGCTGCATTTCTTGTATGAAAGGTGCAATATAAATACAGTTTATTATTATTATTTCTATCATAATCTTACATTTAAAAAAAATTCCATTAGTTGTTCTTTGTAAGGTAAGTATACTTCAAGAGACCAAAATAATTTTTCATTACTATCAGTGCTTTCCAGATGTTCTTCATGTGTAAAAATGTATGCAAATAATAATATCAATAAGACAAATGTACAATGTCGAAGAGAGATGATAGTGTTGAAGACATGTCGTATTCTTCGTCAGTCTAACTGATTCTTTAAATAAACTAATCAACTGGTAAGGTAACAGAACTAATAAAACATAAATGTCGAGATGGGGACAGGTAAGTATAAAGAGAAATGATGTTAATGAAAATGTTTGTAGTTTAAGCAAGGTGACAACAGACAAATGTACAGGAGGAGGAAGAAAGCAGACCTTGGTCAAATAGTATTTAAACTAATTCCCAGTTTTTGTTTATTAAAGGTAAGCGGTAGATAATGGATAATGGATGTTTATTAAAGGTGAGTCATTCACCGCTTTGATTGTTGGTTTGTGTCTTTACACTAAGGAAGAAGTGAAGGCGACAGAAGAAGGTTCTGGTGGGATTTGGTCCTTGGCCAGCAGACTTAACCGCATAACTGATTTTTGACATTTTTGAGTTGACACATGCATCCTGGTGCTGCACAAAATGGCTTCCCACAATGAATGAAGTCCAGAATGTCCATTTAAGTTATTTACGAGTGTTTTGGGTGGAAAATTCTATTTTCTAAGCTGAAGCCAAAAACGATTTCCCATGTGACATGATGTATGACGTTTCATGCTCTGGCATGGCTAGCCTAGACTGACAGTTGTAAAGTTACCATGTAGAATAAAACCCCCCGGTTCAAATAACCCAGCGAGTATTCTTTTTTTTTTTTTTTTAAAAACAGGAATGACTGGAGTGGGACTTTAACTCATTATTTGACCAAGGTCTAAAGGAGGATGACGATGATGGTTTGTAATCTTCCTCAAAGCCTGCGGGACTCACCTCTGCTATAGGGCACGCTACAGACTTCAAGGCCAAAGGATAAAGGCGAGAGAAAAGAACAAGAACAGAAATAGAAACTGGACAGACCGAGAGAGAGAGAGAGAGAGAGAGAGAGAGAGAGAGAGAAGGGGACAAAGAGAGTGAGCCAATTTGCAACACACTGAAGACATGTTAGTCACAGCAGAGGCAGACACAGAGAGGGTAAAGTTACTGGGAAACTGGTGAGTATCAATTATAGAAGTGTTGCCGTTCATTTATTATTCATGAAAACAATGTCTGAAGGAAGGTAGTTTATAAGTGTTTTTTGGGACATTCCAGCACAAAATGTGCACACGCACAGACAGAAATCGTTACAAGACCTGACTGATCTATAACTGACTGCATTATATACAGTTTTACGTTTTACTTTTACCACAGCGATCTTTTCTGCTGAAGCATATGTTCAGTTTTCTTTGGAACGGAGGACGATTCATTTTAAAAGGAAAAGCCTTCAAACACATCCTACCTTTTCTTCCAAGTCTTTAATCTGTCTCCTCTGGATGTCCGTCTTGTCTTCCAGGTCACGGATTCTCTGAAAACAACCAGAGACCAAGGTCAAGGAAAGGTCAAGTGTCTCGGTGGATAAGCGGGTTAATAGCTCATAATTGAGGATGCAGGCGTTATTGAGGCTTCCAGTCTTGACTCTTCCAGTCTGTTGCACATCATCCTCATTTGTACTTTCTACACCCCAATACATACAGTTTAATACTGGAGAAATGCCTTGAAAAACCACGAGACTGGATAGAGAACTGAGTACATGACGTGCACCAAAGTCCCGGATTTTGTCAGAATTTCTGAAAAGCTTATATGAAAAAAAGCTGTAAACATATATGTTGTAAAATTTATGCTGGTTGTGTTTTTTTTGTGTATGTTTTCTTGCATGATTATGGCCACAAACATACATTTTACAACATATATGATTTATACAGATCTTTTTCAGATGGGAGGTAATAAAATAGCCACATGGCAATAAAATACTATAAAATCTGTAATCCTTGTGCGAGTATTTTTTTAATCATTAGAATCAAAATCACTTTATTTGCCAAGTACATTTTTACACATACACAGAATTTGTCCTCTGCAATTGCCCCATCCAACCACTAGGGACAGCGCCCGGGGACCAGCTCCAGCTCTAAAGCTCTAAGAGTCTTTATGGTGCAGGGGAAAGCATAGAGGTATAATACAAAACAAGAAACCCAAGTGGGGATGTAAAATGCAATATTTTTCTTTACATTTACATAACAATATTGATGCGTAGCTGTAAGTATATTGTCACACTAATAACAACGTTAAGGTCTATATAGTAGAACTCAAACTGGAAGTGTGCGTGAGAGAGGCTGAGGACTGTGTGTGCTTTGTCCTTAGAGAGGCCTGGTATGCACCAACTGTGGCTAAAGGCTTGGCACGCAAGACTGCAGGGGTGCGGCTCACTGGAAGCCTGTTACAATAGCGCCCACTAGTGTGAAATGATGGGGGCGCAGCGACAGGCAAAAAACCCCCGGCATTTTCAATGTTTTCAGTTGAAAAAGTGAACACAAGCCCCCTCTAGTGGGTAGAAAATATATTATTTTCATTCAGAAGATGAAGGGTAGACAGTGAGCAACAAAAGATTCCTTTGCCTAGAGACGATTGAGACGTATATTATACAAAAAAATAACTCAACGTCAAGAAGGTGATCCAATTAGAACACATTTAATCAATATTATGGCAATGTATAAAAATAACTTCTGTTCTGAGTTTCCAATACTAAGAAAACTTGAACCTGCACACTGACCAGTAGGACCTCTTTAAAAACATAACATTTCAAAGAATGTCAGTGAACTCTGGGTAGTTTTTAACCATGAATAAAAATGTAACCCGGTACAGCTTCCTATTTCCACTAAGTTAAATGAACACACACGTGTGTCACTGCCACACACACAGAGAGAGAGAGAGAAAGAGAGAGAGAGAGAGAGAGAGAGACCGACCTGGTGTGCCTGGTGCAGGAGCTCCATTCTCTCCTGGAGGATCTGGCAGTCATACTCTCTGCTCTTCCTCAGCATCTGTCTCCTCAGCTTCTCCACCGCTGTCCGCAGCTCGTCCCTCTGGAGCTCGTCCAGCGGCTCGCCGTACTTTATCACCTGGAGGAAGGAAGGGAATAAGAAGAAGAGCGTCTCAAGAACAGAGCCAAACGCAACATGCGATGTGCGGGGATAAAATAAAAAAGAAAACGTTCGAGGATCTCTAGCCTTACGTTTCTTTCGTTGTGTCTCTATTTGTGTTTTTTGAATCCTAGTAGACTCCTTTCTTTGTCATCTTTTGATTATTTATTCTAACTCATGCGGCCTTTTATACTGTGTCTTATGAGTGTCTATAGTCTTAAGAAGTAAAGCTGCTATGTGCCAAATGTGTTATTTTATGTTTATGTTAAGAGCATTTTATGTTAAAATAACATAACAAGACTGTGCTATGCAAAGGTTCAGTGAGATATGAACAAGAGATCAAGGGCATCACAAGAATGTAAGCATGTTGTAGAATGTAATAACCTTGTCTTGCTGCAGGGCATTGTATAGTGTTGCTTCCAACTCCTGGATTTGCTGTGGAGAGGAGAGGAGAGGAGAGGAGAGGAGAAGAGAGGAGAGGAGAGGAGGAGAAGGGATGGGACAGGAGGAGAGGAGAAGAGAAAAGAGGAGAGGAGAGGAGAGGAGAGACAAGGAAAGGAAAAAAGGGGAAAGGACAGGATAATTGAGGAGTTTGTCTATTTTCTTTACTCTTTCTTCCATACTACATTACAGGCAAATGCAGAACACGCCCTCAATTGTTCTGGAAGGAGTAAACTCATGAAATAATGACACAGACATAATGTTTTTCCGATAGTACAGGAACCCCTTTTTGACATGTTGGTATTTGGTTTATACAGCGGGACAGGAAGTTGGTCTGGCATCGTCTGATCAAACTATCCAGGATCCACGTCTCCCTGCCCTCCGCCCTGCTGTCGTCAGCCTGGTACGTGCCGAAGAGTGGGTCTGCTGGTGAGGCAGCCTTCAGAACCATTTCCTTACAGTTAGATCCTCGGGCAGATCAATGAGGATACTGGGACGGTGCCAAGGTCCAACCCCAGTCTCCAGGGCTCACATAGGCCTGGCGGGCCGAGCTCAGGAAGGCCTAGTGCGAGATTATTACTGACTGATATATGTGTCTATACGGATAACATAGGAAACTCTCAGTGGATGTGATCTCAGATGTGATGGAATATTGCCTTGTACCTTGCACTTGTATTGTTGTTATGCATTGGAGGAAAGCTATGTTCAGTTTCTTAAGCAAAACATCAGGTCGACTATAGAAACACAGGAACTCTTACATACTGTATAGGTACTGTGTAGGTACTGGTTCAGGCCTTGTGACGGTAGTTATGAGTGAAAATCAACACAGTGTTGGCTTGAATAACACGGATTAATGAATTGAGCGATTTATTTTTAGTTGGGGGCGACATAGATTGTGTCATTTGAGGAAGCCTTACAGCGTTCACTGAGTAACTGCTCAAGTTGTTGAGTCAACATTTTCCGCAGTGAGCGCAGGTGACCTGTCCTTAACTTCAGATGAGGTGAGCATTGCTGCACTGGTGACTCTCAAGGAGCCACTCCACCAAAGTCCCACGCACAAGACTAAATAGTAGCTTAGTAGTGGTGGACCCACACAAAATCCCATTCCCTTGACTTCCATTGCTGTGGCTGATTTTACAGCCGGTTAGAATATTCTGTTGTCTGATTTAAAAACTACTCACCTTTCAGGACTTTTGCAGAGCTTTCCTCACAGATATCGACAGAGAACACTCATATCTACAAAGTTACCACGGGGGTCCGTTCTCTCCGGGTTGCCAGCCAAGAGCCTTGTATCTTTACTGCAAAGCAGCTGGTGTTCATTGTTCTCCTGTAGTCTACATATGCTACATTTATTAGGGAATTCACATTAGGTGCAGCCTTATGAGGCTTAAAATGACAACAAGGAAATTTGTTGTTCCTTGGTTGAGTTGAATGCTATGGCCCTACAATTAAAAGTGAATCTGGTGTTGACGGACTAGAGGAGAGGCAGACAATGCAGCAGCAGTTTTCACAATGAGGTTCAAGGCTGTGTCCCCATTGTGCACTTGAGCTGCACAATGCTCTCTGGCACGAGCTAGGAAATAACACATCCCACAAGCAGGCTCCGCTGCCAACCAAGGCCCCCTCTAAGGATCAGGGTAAAGCAGCTATTCTTGGACAGATACAAAACGGAGGAATAAAACTATATCAGCATCAGTAGTGAGATCAGTCAGGTCAGTAGTCAGTGAAGATAGAGAGAATGAGATAGCATACGCCTCGCCTCTCTCCTGGAAGAGTACAATGAGGGTGAATCAACTGTAGCTGTCAAACAAAAATACCCCAATCAGATTAAACGCAGGGTTGAGCATTGTTTTGTTTTCATCTGTGGCACCATACCCTGGGAAGGGAAGGTCAAAGGGGAACCCAAGTCTGACCATTTGTTCTCCTCAGATGATGATGACAGGCTGCTTAGACAACACCTTGACCTTGAGTCTGTTTTGGTACAGTGCTCGCCAACGCGGAGCAGAGGACAGCACAATCTTCAAAGTAAATCACCAGCAGCAGGCCAAACTATTACACAACCCCACCCCGTCTGCTGCTGAATCAGATGGAAATGACAGTATAACCGAGCACGTTTCCCTGTTTCGACAACACGGCCGACGGAGCCATCGTCCCTGTTGCTACCTCAACGAGGAACGCGAAACACAATGATCAAGAACCACGGCGAGCAGAGCCGCACCCTCGCACACCGGTCTTAGGGGAGTCTGTGGACGTCAGCCAGAGGCAGGGGAAGGGAAAGGTAGCAGGGGTGCTGCCTCGCCTGCCCGGAGATGGATGACACAGATGTTCGATAAATGAAACACGGCTCACGTAGGTGTGGCGGAGGTCAGGAGATGTTCATCACCTCCGAACGCTACAATAGACTCAGCAGCTTCACACGAACGGTCTTGTTCTAATCAGGGAACAGGCTAAAAAGGGTAGACCGGTAGGAACGTCGGGAAAAAAATCCGTGTTTGACAGCAGGCTTACGAGAACGAGGGATGGGAACCGGGGAGGAAAAGATATTCCGCGGAACTTTGACAAGAAGTAATTAGATCGTAGCATGTTGTCAGGGGAAATCTAGACATGCTTAATTACAGGTACAGTCAGGCCGAGAATAATTTTTAGCAGAGCAAACAAAACCCTCACCGAAGTCAGTTGAATATGCCATGTAGAGTCTTTGTTTCATTAGCGTATTTCATAAATAATGGTGCCCCCACAATACATTAACACCATAAGGTTGTTGAATAATTTCCCTCACTGCTTTTGCCGCTGATCCCTTACTGTAAGCTGTGACAGCGTGAGTGACGAATTACAAACGAATTACAAAAACAATGCATAATAAAGAAATGAGTAATGATGTAAATAAATATAATAAACAGGCGGGGAGAGAAGGGCCGGTGGATGGCGAGGAGCAGCGAGTGGAACGGGAAGGGAGAGGTAAGGATATGAGACACAAGGAGATGTGGGACGCCACCCGCCACCATCATAGACAAGGTCATTTCCAAAGAACATGCCACAGGGGGTCAGGACAAGCATCCCATATAGGAGATAAAGAACAATCGGAGGAACTATAGCCCACAGAATCGCTGGAGTCTCTCCCTTGATGAGATTAATAGAAAGATCAGGACCCACACTCAGCATGAAGGAAGTGGGGCGGACGAGCTATTTTTATAACGCAATTAATATTGATACAAGAAGTAAAATGGGATCATGGGACACGCTGCTAAACAGAATGACAGTTGCCATCACAGTTTATGTTTATGCAAGCCACAGAACTATTGTTTTTTTTACAATTAGAGGTAATTGACTTCCAGGAAAATTCAGAAACAGTTCAGAAACATGGAGAGCAATGGAGCTAAACATACAGCAAAGTAAAATTAATACATAATTTTGCTTTATTCAGACTATTAGAGACAAAATTAAGATGTATTAACACCTATAATATCACATGTAAAAACGTCTTATTGCAACAGGCCTTATTGCAGTTACAACATGACCTCATAATGCAAACATGCACGTTGGTCCAGCAAAGTGGGACATACCTTTTGACACATTTTGATGTCCCATTTAGTATTGTCTTTAAATTACAATAACAACTGACAGCGTACGTTTTAGATGTCCGTTTTGATCGGGTTTTATGGACTACACTAATCTATGTGGATTGAAGTGTCACTCTGGTATTTACAATGACATTGTTTCATTTTATAAAGACCTGTATGTGTCATTGAGTAGGAGGGCTTCGTCTAGCTTTGGGGTTAATGCTCCATATCCTCTTCCATTCAATGCATTGTTCTTTTTTACCGCTGATTAATATCTTGTTTAAACAGCCACCAGACACACCACGCCGTCAGTGTGTTCATAAATCCTCTAGAGCTGATCAACACAATGGCCCACATTCTTTCAAAAGCAGTCCCTTATATCACTGCATATCCTCTCCACAAGAGACACACGAATTCTAGGAATGTAAGACTAGAATGAAAACAACTCTCTGCATGTCTGTTTATTTTATGAATTTAAAACTTGAGTGAGGCCGAGACACCTCACACTCTGGAAGGTGTCCAGTCAAGTCTCCGGTTCTGGAGGCATCGGAGGACCTCTTGAACACACTCCGCCTGGCTCCGCTCACGTCTTGAGCAATGTTCCTTCGCTCATGGAATAACAACAGTGTGCGCAAACGTTTTGTCATAAACTTCAGTGATTATTTTGCTTTCCCTACTATAGCATCAGCTAAAATCATAATTAGGAGAGGAGTTATTTATCGTGGCTTAGTCACCAATGCCAGCAACTCCGGTTTCGCTGTGTATGGGATCACCGAAGGCCTCATGCTGTCACTTGCTTTCAGTGGGTGGATGAGGTGACACGTGAAATGTACAAATTAGTGGTAATTGTACTGCCAATACATTAACATATACAGTATGTAGAATAGGACACTTGGTCTGTCACATAGTTAAGCCTTCTGAACACCTCAAACCTTCTGCCCACTAACAGAAGTCTAGGTTGATTGAAACCAAAACCGTTGGGTGTTGGTCTGTGCCACAGAGGGAGATTGTGGCACTATGTGCACTTTTTCACGTAGCCCTTATGCGCTGGATGGGAGAGGTTCATTCACAGGGCCCCAATACTGGGTTTAAACCAAAATAAATGTTCCATTTCCATTGTAACATTGTTTATATTCACCGGAGTCTGATTCAAATTCTCTTTAGATTATAATCTCCATTTCTTTTGTTGAATGGTTAATCTGTTATACAGGAATAGTCGCCAGCCACACTAGGTGATCTGCGTCACATTCACTGTTGAACGGACAGGACCTTAAGGCTGGTTTACACTTCAACGTCGGCACGTACACATCCATTTTTGAGCCCCTTCGCCTTCGTCCGCGTAGCTGTCAGCCTTCATGGTACCATGTTGTGCGAGGGCTAGAGGGCAGTGTTGTGGTTACGAAATCAAAACACACAGGAAACTGTTGATGACAAGCTCATGTTCATGTACCTGTTGTTCTTTTAGTTCTGTGTGTTGACATCACACTACTGGATATCCTTCTATCGGATATCCTTCCCTGCTCAACCAATCAGCGTAGTCACGATTTACGTTTCTCTGGAATATAAACCAGCCTTTACTCATTACTAAAGACCACAATCAGGACAGTTTCTCTATTATATCATATAGTAGATAGGCTGGTAAGCCTTTTCCATTTAAAGCTTCCCACTGCTAACAATGTCACATTATGACCAACTGATGCACATATCCTGTGTCTAATTTTATCCTGTATGTATCAAAGTCCCTTTCTATTCCCTCCTGTCTTTGACAGAGAACAGCATCTGACTCACGATCTCAGATCAGAGTCAAGTTGTGGTTTGATCCATGAACCAGGCTGCCATGTGTGATTGAGTTTCATAAGGGTCCCCAGGGCACCAGCCCCTTTCCTTATGACTACACAGTTTAAACACCCATCCATTACAGACATCCATCCTTCTGGGAAAAGAACACCTGTAATAATGCTGATAGATATGGTTTGAGGTTACACCTCAAATCCACCAACAATACTACCTTGATCTATTTGGGCTTTACACAGTGCTACACATTGTATGAATTGTACCCCCTGGCTTGTACCTCCCTTGTAGCTCTCCAGAGACAGGCCAAAAGGGGGGTCTTTGAACAGCCAAGGACTGTGTGGTGGAGGGGAGTGTGTGAGAGGTGAGGGAGTGTGTTTGAGTATGAGTGTATGGGTGACTACATTACTTTGGGTTTTTTTTTGCAGTGAAATCCTTTTAGCAGTAGGACCCAGAGGATTAGCCTAATGTTGCTATCCACTACAACAACAAAAAGTTGGACAAGCACACCTTTATGGGGTCAGACAAGGATGTTAAAATCCTCCCAAAGCAGTTCAACACAATAACAAAAAAGGTGAAACTGTGAGCAATGTCATTGGCTAAGAGGCATCTGACAGGAAAATGAAATGTCTCTTGATGCCAGGACAGAGTCCGCTATATATGTAATGCAACAACTTCTCTGAGTCTTCGAACTTGCTCGCAGAGTAAACTGTTATAACTCATCTGCAGGGACAAGATGAGCGCTTCTGTGGCGGTGTACAGGAATATCTACACGGAGGACCGCTTCAAACAGGCGTATGGCACCGTGGATGAGAGAAGCGGAGGTGTGCGTCTTCGCAAGAGGCTGGTTGAAGGCTGCAGGTGTTCTCGGCGAGCGTGTCTTCACCTGTTGAAAGAGAGAGTACCTATATTCAACTGGCTGCCGAGATACAGGCTAAAGAAATGGATTTTAGGAGACACCGTAGCGGGACTGACAGTTGGTATTCTTCACATTCCGCAAGGCGAGTAAACGTTATTACCTGGAAAAAAAATACAAAATAAAAATTATAGGATGCCTGGTCAGACGCTAATGTTCAAACTGTCTATCACACCGTGCAAATTCTTTTCTTTCTTTCTTTCTTTCTTTCTTTCTTTCTTTCTTTCTCTTTTTGTTTAGTTTCGTTTTTATTACCTGACTTAATGTCACATTTAGTGGCAATTTGATCAGCAATTATGACACTTTCCAGGTTTTCATTGCTGAACTTGGAAAATTTAAAAACGATTTAGAAATAATGTGGAAACAGACATTTCACCACTACAGTTGTTATTCCAACTCATAACATATAAATCACATATACATATGCAACAGTAGCCTATATTTGTTTTCTTAGCCGTTTATATTTTCGCTACGAAGATAAATGGTTTTGTGAATATAGTGGTGATTGACAGGTAGCCTACAATTACTCCAATGTACTCCTATTTTATGTTGTTATGGTGGCCGTTGGACACAAGGGAGAATTACTTAGGACATAAACTAGATAAATATGTTTTATTGTTTAATAAGTTGTGTATCTGAACATCTTTCCCAAACAGGAATGGCTTTTGCTCTACTCACCTCAGTAGCACCAATATTTGGCCTTTACACATCCTTCTTCCCTGTGGTCCTCTATATGCTGTTTGGCACAGGTCGCCATGTTTCCACAGGTAAGACAGCTGCACGTTTTTACACAAAACGAATGCACATTTATTATACAGTGACACCATAACAGTTGCTATCTTTCTGATCAAATTGGGTTCGTGCTTTGTGGAGGATGCTATTATTGGTCCTTATATGTTGCTGTGACATCCTCTCTGAACTGATTAACGACCGTTACTACATGACAGTGTGTTTTCCGCTGATGCTGAGATGATTCGTCCTGTCTTAGGTACCTTTGCTGTGGTGAGTCTGATGACGGGCTCTGTGGTGGAGCAGCTGGTTCCTACTCCTCTGGAGCTGAACTCCAGTAGTCCAGAGGCAGCAGAATTCGAAGCCCAGAGGATTGGCGTGGCCTCTGCTGTGGCACTCCTATCTGGAATTATTATGGTAAGTCAAATAGAGACAACAGCCCGGTATATGGAGTTTATAATAAGTCAAATCATATAAAGCAATAATAACTGGACAGTGACAGGTCAGTGGTCTGTTTTAGTTCACTTTTCGTTGAGACTGTTAGACCTCATACTCTGACACGACGCGTTATGTCTTATATCTATCTTTTTGTGCCACAGCTCTGCATGTTTGGTCTTCAGCTGGGTTTCCTCTCCACCTATCTGTCGGAGCCAATAGTCAAGGCTTTTACCAGCGCCGCTGCCTTCCATGTCACAATTTCACAGCTACAAAGCATGCTGGGGTTGCGGCTGCCTCGACACACTGGGAACTTCTCCCTCTTCAAGGTCAGCAACGCCTCGTGTCGATAGCCCTGTCCTCGGCAACGGTTCATGCATTTTCTTTCTTAAAGGAGAGAGGGCAGGCTGCTTACCTTTGGTTCTTTTTATTGATTTAGACAGTTGAGAAGTATAGAGGCAGACAGAGCATGATAGGAAAGATACTTCCGGCTGGACTCAGTCCAAGCTAGTGCAAGCTAGCAACTATCCTTGAGCGCAAGTCATTTCATTATAACGCGTGGGTGGGGCGTAGCACTGGCCCTGTTTGACTGCTGCCTATTGTCGGTGTGTTGCAGACCCTCGCGTTGGTGATAGAGAACCTGTCTCACACCAACATGGCTGAGCTGCTGATCTCACTGGTGTGTTTGGCCATCCTGGTGCCAGTCAAGGAGATAAACATGCGCTATCGTCAGCATCTACGGACACCTATCCCCGTGGAGATCCTCACGGTCAGACTGTCTGTCGTAGACACATGCTGTTATGGTTATCATTAGAGCTGTATATGTTGAGGAGATTTACTATACTTTATACTATTTACTATAAGTACTATGTTATTATATGAGTCCTGATTTTCTTCTCTTATTTTGCAGGTGATCCTAGCTACAGGAGTGGCCTACGCCTCCTCCCTGGACTCCGCTTATGACATTCAGATAGTCGGCCATATCTCGGCTGGGTAAGTGTTTGTAGTTTTGGTCAATTCTGACTGATTACACCATTGTGATTTCCCAGTGGTTTGACTATGTTTCTCCCATCCTTAGTTTTCCCAGTCCACGGATGCCCGCCTTGCATACTTTCCCGGACATCGCGGGAGACACAGTAGCCATAACATTCGTCGGTTATGCCGTGTCCGTCTCCCTGGCAATGATCTACGCTGATAAACATGGGTATTCCATACATCCCAACCAGGTATGGTCCTGAAACGACACAGCTACTTTGTGAAATCCCACCTGGAGTGTCTCCTTGTTACAAGCAGGGATGTAGTGGAGAGTAAACCCACCTAAATCCAGTTTAACCAGCTTTTCTATTTGCCGAATAGAGTTTACCCACCTTTTTATTGTGACATAAATGTCAGTTGAACACATTATTACACATAGTATACATCAAAGTAAGTAGTACCAAACTGATGTAATCTATATGAAATAGGATATTTTAAGCATGCGTTTCTGGAAATATAATTGATTTTTGTTTTTATTGGTGGTTATATGGTGGTTACTGACTAAAGGTCATAGTTCACCCAGCTTTTTATTTATCACTGGTTACAAGCAGCCTATGTCTGACCTCTCTGTATTGACCCTAGGAGCTGCTGGCCCATGGTATCTCCAACACGGTGTCCTCTCTTTTCACCTGCTTCCCAAGCTCAGCCACTCTGGCCACAACTAACATACTGGAGAGTGCTGGGGCATACACACAGGTACCCTACTGGTTACTTCATATAACCTGCGTGTAAACGGTCATGTGTAACGGACGGTCACTGGCTACTGGTTGCCGCTTCACATTCAGCACTTGGCCTGGTTTGAAGTGTGAGCCCTCCTCTCCACAGCCGTCATGAACAATTCATTAAACGCTGTCTTATTCGACCCACCACTTGAAAAGGATCCAATTAAAATGTCAAAACAGTGCTGTTTTAATTGGGTTTACACCCAAGGATTATGTTCTACACTTAGTTAATTTTGTTTAATTTGAGTTAGATTTTAAAAATAATCTATGCGAGATTATACGGGTCGTTTTATCCAGGCAATCTGATTGGTTGAAGACATGTTCCAGTCAGGCTGATATGCTAACTCTTGTGCTAACCAGATAGCCACTAGTTGCTAATCATTCTTCTTTTCTCCTGTAATCACCGTAAAGAAGGTCCTCTCAGCTATAATCAACTGTGAGTGACAAAGTGTTTGGGACGAATGGGCCTTTTGTGGTTAGATGAACGATGTGTTTTTATCTCTCCTGCAGCTTTCGGGCTTGTTCACCAGTCTGGTGGTTCTCATTGTCCTGCTGCTGATTGGACCTCTGTTCCACTTCCTACCCAAGGTGTGTTTGTGTGTGTACATTTTATTTGTGAGAGAGAGAAGCGGTGCGGCAATGACAAGAGTGTGTGTTTGTGTGTGTATGTGTGAGAGAGAGAGAGAGAGGGAGAGAGAGAGAGAGAGAGAGAGAGAGAGAGAGAACTCACAGTACACTCATGTCCATCTTCTCTTCATCTATCTTTGCAGGCAGTGCTAGCATGCATCAATGTCACCAGCCTCAGACAGATGTTCCTTCAGTTCCAGGACTTACCTGATCTGTGGAGAATCAGCAGGATTGACTTTGTAAGACCAATTGACGAATATAGCAATACAAATCCAGGAAATCCAAGAGTATATAAGAAAGACGGTTTATTATCTCCATAGTTCAATAATTGATTCATAAAACACAGCTAAGTAAACTTTTTCAGTAATAGAATAATCTCATAGAATAATACAGTCCCTCTGTAATTTGCTACTTTCTTGGCAAGTGGTTGGCAACCACTTCACACTTGACTGGTTTTAGCTGGTAGCAGCATGTCTGCTATCATAATACTTGGTGTTTATCCCAAAGTGAACCAATTGTACCCCTAGTAAATAAAACGGTACCCAAAGTGAATAAAAGTGTATCCCTAAACGCCAAATTGCTATGCCAATTCTGGCACGTTGTTACTAAGATATTTGCTCGACAGAATAATTTTTGAGTTTAGAAATGTAGTTACGTTAGAGCAGGTTCACGCAATTTTGTGATCAGTGCATCAGCCATTAGTTGAATGCACTTATTGAAGTACTTATTGTTGTATCGTGACATGACCATAACCATAATATTGCTGTGTCTGTGTGCAGATGGTTTGGCTAGTAACCTGGCTGTCAGTAGTAGTACTCAACGTGGATCTTGGTCTAGCCATTGGGGTGGTTTTCTCTATGATGACTGTCATCTGCCGTACACAAAGGTACCTTTTTCATTCTGTACAAATATTATGGTAATTATAATGCAAACTAGCCAGTACCGATGTTGAATGCTTTATTGGAAGGAATGTGGTCCATATCTGAATGTGTAAACAAGAATTGGCAATAGCGCACTCATCAGCAACAATAACAATGCTCATTATAAAGCTCTGGAGAAAGAGGTATAAATATCCTATTCTAGACAAGGGCGTTGAGAATTACTTCTGGGTTTTCTTTCACTGGGTCATGAACATCTAAAATTCATTAAAGGAAAGTGTCCTTTCATAACTCTTAGACTGTGTAGTTCATAGTTTATACTACCTCGTTTGAATTAACACCACAACAAATTGCCTGTGGTTGACCAGGGCTGGTTGTTCAGTGCTTGGTCGGGCCAGCAACACTGAGATCTACAGACCTCTGGAGAAACACAGCAAGGTGAGAGGACATTTCTGTGATACTAATGGTCATACGCTTTTTTTAAGATGCAGAAATACATAAATCCACGTCAGGCTGCTCTTTCTCTTTCAATGGGCTCTCTCATCTTACTTCCAAAGACACATAGAGTCTTCTTTTGTCATTCAAAGACCAAGTGACAGTTATAAGTTTGGTGGCGTAGACGTCATGTCCTGTCGAGTGAAGTTGTGGAGGTCTCGTTCTCTCCTCAAGTGCTACGAAGTGCCAGGAGTGAAGATCCTAACCTACAACGGACCCATCTACTACGGCAACCGGAGCTTCTTCAGGGAGGAGATGAGTAGGCTGCTGGGCCTGACAGCAGAGAGGATCCGTAGCCGGGAGAAGGCCAGGAAGGCCCTGGAGAAGAGGGAGAGAGAGACCGCCGTCAGCACTGTGGTAAAAGACCGTTAGCCAGCGTGGAAACTAGGTCCAACAATGTGCACTTTGCAGCATAAAATGGAATCTAATTTATGCGCGTAATTGTTTTTTTCCCCCGATCATCCTTTAGGAGAGAGGCGTCGCAAACACGTCGTTCTCGTCAGAAAATGAGTTCTTTAAATCTGGTAAGAACTGATACGCTTACAGAGGGATTTTTCATGGACCATGTTGAATTTTCATCTGATTGAAAACATTTTCTAAAAATCTACTTTACTTTAAAATATAAGTTATCAATTTAAGTTGGGTCATTTGCAAAAGAAATCACTGACATTTTGAACGAATGGGTGAAGGTCTCTAGGATTTTTGTTGTAAAGGGTTTACACTCTAATTATTGTACATATTTGATTCCATTGTTTTTTTAGATTGTGTTTGGTGTCAATTTCATGCAATGCAAATGTATTTCCTGCAGAAACATCTGAGAACGATGTCCAGGCCGTGCTTATTGATTGCAGCAGTGTGATATTTGTTGATGTCGCTGGAGCGAGACTTTTTATACAAGTGAGTTTTCTACATCGTGATGTGTTATACAATGCACACTGTAGTGTCTTTTCCATTGTTAGGATCACAGTGTCACTGGGATTGATTGATTGATTGATTGATTGGTTGATTGGTTGATTGATTGATTGGTTGATTGATTGTTTTTCACAGATGTGTATCGAATGCCAGAAAGTTGGGGTTCGCATATATTTGGCAAACTGCAATGGTAAGCAGTATCAATATGGAAAACTTTCTTAATAGTTTTCATTGCAGTCTGGCTTCACCTTCGTTTTAGCAGTGAAATTGAGAGATGTTTAATAGTTAAGAGGGATGATGCTTATCAGGTTGATCAAAAATGTTTCCTTAGTTTGTCTATATTCCGTGCATACATTGTGTACTGATCAATGGTCTCGGTCCCCTCAGAGAACGTCTTAAAGATCCTCACATCAAGCGGTCTGATGAACTACATGAACCCACAACACATTTTTGTTACTGTCCACGACGCCGTGGTTTACATTCAACAACAAAAGGTAAACAATGTCAACGACATCTTCATCTTCGATTGTAAATGACTTGCGCAGTAGAACCCAGAGTGACACTGTTGTTTTATCCTCCGCAGGAAAAACCTCCAGAAAACACTACAACTGTTTGGGTGTGAACTAGATGATCCGCGATGGACCATACTCACAGATCAACCTGACTAGTACGCGAAAATAAACTGGAAGGAGGCGTTGAGACTTCTCCTTCGTGAGGACTAGATATCTCTTCTGCAGTGCTTCTCAGCCATGTGCCGTCGAGGCCCAAGGGTGTGCCGGTTTTCATTCCAACCAAACACCATACCAGCTGATTTCACTAATTAGCACACCTTCATCCAGAGAGGGGGGAACTAATTAGTCGAATCAGCTGGTGTAGTGTTTGTTTGGAAAGAAACCCTTCCTACCCCTGGGCCTCGACGGCGCTTGAATGGGCACTACTGCTCTAATGTACAGTGGCTCTCTAGTGTTTAGTCCTGTACTGGGGCCAGTTTATCAGACTGTACTGTATGCCAGTGTTTCAAAAAAGCAGTAGCCTGTTGTAGCCCTTTGTCTTGACATGTAGTTACCACACTATTACAGTGTTACCATTTTTAAGATTATGGCAATATCTCACATGTATTAAGTGCACTCGCCTCATATATTGGCACACTTAATTTAAATTCAGTGAGGGAATAGTAACACATTTAGAGAGGTTTAACTTGAATAGACAAAATTAAACAGCCACACACGTGTCAGTACACCTTCAGTATAGCAAACAGTCTTTCAGTGTCTACTTGTTGACCTGTCAGAAGAGACAAATGACATTAATTAACAATGAAAATGTATGTGATAGATCTGAATTATTTTTCTGTATCTATTGTTCTGTTTTAATTGTCTAATTGTCTAATTTTAAATATATGCTGGAAAATTAGGTTCATGATATTTATTTAGTTTCTTGTTTTTTTGCAACTCAAATTGCAATATAACGACAAACATTATAAAATGCACTGAATACTTTCTTAAAAGATTATGTATATTTATATCATCTGAAATTGGCACCTGACTATGCATATTAACTGTATAAATGCCATCACATATTGCCTTGAAATGTTTAATAATATTGAGTCAACTCAAGAGAGAGTGTAAAGAGTCATTTTTGAATTTTCTGGCAACTGTGCCATCCAGTGGCAACTTTTTTGACTATAAACATACTTCCAAAAAGTGGGAATAAAGTGTCTCTTTTTCCTCAATGAACCTATAAAGAAATTTGTTTAATTACTGAATAAAAGTATAAAGTTAGACATTTCCTGAATTCTCAACGCTATACAAATGCCTGGGCAAGTTTATTTGTAGTTTGGATACAATTTGGGAGAAAATGCAATCTGTTTGAAAGTGGAATGTGAAGCACGCACCTCTGTCAGGTTTGGAACAGAGAAGAAGAGAAGCCTTTGTGTTTGGTGAAGTACTGTAGGCCAGTGTGTCAGCACTGAGATATGGCCTATATAGCATGCAGATATGGCCTCTATGTGTCTCTGAAAAATATACTAATGACCACAAAGCCCAAGTGATGCTGGCCACAGCACCCACCAAACATTAAAACAGCAGTGGAATGATCAGGTCTAATGTTGCTAGGCCAAAAATAATGCATAAACTTTGCAATAAACAATTTAGATTTGCCCCTAATACTATCCATAATACCATCACTACAAAGGAATACAGTGTTTGTACGATAGACTGTGTGTATGGTAGAATACAAAGCCTTTAAAAAAACAATCTAGAAGTCTTCATCACCAATGTTTTACCTCATCACCATACTGCCCTCTGCTGGTGAGAAGCCAAAGGTTTTATTCCCAACGCATCGTGTACCTCATCCTAATCATGTTACCTTGACCTGATAAAACTATATGTAGTGCGAGTTCAAAACCAGGGCAAATAAAAGCAAAAACTAATTATTTGCTTGCTTGATGTTGGATAGCCAAGTTATTAATTTTTTCCAGTGCATATTTCAAAGAGGCCTCTAGACACTGTACCCTTTGGGTTTTCCCTTTAAAGCTCAAGGAGTATTTCACTAATTGGCTAGAAGTAGTCCACTTCAATTAGAACATGGTACACAGGGCTCTGGCCAACTGTTTACTAAGCCAGATTCCACCA
>OMKK01057157.1:0-10252 GCA_900302305.1 Polymixia japonica | reverse complement strand
GTTAGATACTGAGGATCTCATAGACTCCTCCACATTCACTCGCCCGTTCCGTTTCTTTTCAGGTTCTGTCATTTACTTGCTCGCCATTCAATTTGCTCTCTCACTCGGTCAGTCTTGTGCTCACTGGCTAACTCAGTGGCTAGTTCTCTAATTCACTCGCTCGCTCACTCTCTCGCTTCCTAGCTCTGCTATTCACTCTCTCACACTCGCTCATTCCTGTTTTCGCTCACTCATAGACATCCACATAAAATCACTTAAACTCCTGAACTGACTTGAATGTAATATGCTGACAGCGTCACGTAGCAGGATGCACGTCATTCAGACGCTATCTGAACCTCATATTCCCTCCTTTTACTGTAAGACGACATTCAGGATGTACTAGCTTTGCACAGTTTCTAGTTTAATACCAGTAAAATTAAATGAACGAAAGAATGAACGAATTACACAACACAGCGTACATGACTGAAGCTTATATTTTGATTACTTACATGCTGTCAAACTATTCGTAATATCTGTGGAAAGTGTGTTGTGTCAACTTCCTTTTGATTATTTTGATTTATTTAATGTTTTGAGAGATTGTTTGTATTTCTGCTGCGTACTGTCTAGTTGGCAGCATGACCTTATGTACACAACTGCTTACGCAACCTCCACTCTACACTTTTTTAGAGCCACAGGAATAATTTAATGATGCAAAGCCCTCATTAAGGGCATGACCTATGACCTTTTCGGAATTCTGAGCTATAGGTCACAAAATGTCACAGGTAATGTCACAGACAGCACATTGTCCTGATACAGGAAGACAAAGTACACTGGACAGGGTCAATGCTGCAGCACAAGGTGTCTCATTACAAAGATCCCCCTCCTCTCCTCTCTTCCTCTCCTCTGCTTTCCTCTTCTCTCTCTCTCCTCTCTCTTGTACGTCCCTCCGCTATCCTTCGCTCTCCTCTCTCCCTTCCTCTCCTCTTCTCTGTTCTCCACTCCGCTCGTCTTTCATCTCCCTTCCCTTCCCCTTGGCTCTCGTTTCCTCTCCCCGACTACTCTCTCTCTCTCTCATTCTCTCTCTCTCTCTCCCTCTCTCTCAGTCTCCTCTCCGCTGCTCGCCTCTTTACTCATTGTTACTGTAGCCCTTCGCTACTGATTTACCGCGGTGTTGGAGCGCCTTTGTTAAATTGCCTGGGAATTAAGATGCTTTATAATTGCTCCTCTGTGTCAAAGCTGACATTAAATCCATGCCATAAAACACAGAGTTCAGGACACCAATTAAATGCACCCCTCGGGGGCGTCAACACACAGAGTAAATTTGGGAGAGAGGCCCCAGTGGTCGTGCTTCGGGAGAGAGAATGGCAGGACCGGAGGCTGAAGGATAGAGATGTTGTTGGAGGGGTTGAGTAATGGGTCCGAGGCTTCCTTGAAGTGTCTGTTTACTTTCGGTCCATATTTTCAGCTACTGTGTCGCATATCTTTCACAATGTCTGCGCGCCGTTAAAATACAGTGCGTACGAACTCGCCGGTTAATCCAACCGACGACATAGAGATCAACATCCTTTTTCATTTCTCTCTTGGTTGCTTCTCATGAAGAATGCCTGACAAACCTGACACGTTACCATATGAAAGAAATTAAGGTCAACCGGACCGAGACGTTACTGGAAAAAAAAAAAAACTAAATTGCAAGAGCAGCGCGCGGGATTACTCTCCTTTCGTGACGTCATTCCGACGCACCTGCGTTGACGACCTTTGGTCCCGTCCTTGTCGCTCACAAACCTGACCGGTAAAGAATGTCACCGCACCAGCTTAGCTTGCCTACCCTAGAACAGAAACGTGGCGCAACAGGTGTATCACTCGTGGAATGTCACGGCGACGCTCGGCGGTACGGGACGTGATCTGATAATAGAATGTGGGGCAGGGCTCAGGAGTGTGTCGGATTTAGCACGAGACGGCCAGCGTTCCCGTATTGAGGATTGTCTCCCTCCCTTTTTTCACCTTGTTAAATTCACGGGAAACAAAGCGATATCAAGATTGCGTCGTTAAAATTGTGCCTTACATCCCGCGCCCTAAAGGAACCCTAAAGTTCTCTTGTCGCGCTTTTTCTTTACAAGACAAGCAAACAAAGGAGCTCGTTTTCATGTCTCGATCGGTGAGAACAAAACTACTTTGAAAGAGACGGGCGCTGAAGTGAGAGAAGCGTACCGTGTTCCTCTTTGATCTCCTCTAACTTTGAGGGGGTTTGACAGTTGTGTAGACACAGATTCGCAACTCTTTGTTTGGGTCTTAGGTACATTTTTTTGTGCACACAACAATATGGGAATGGAACGCAACGCAATAGAATAAAACCTCCTCAGCCTTACCTCAGACGTAGCCGGAAAAAAAAACAATACATTACAGGACAAGCACATTAATCCTCCACGGTTCAGATCAGCAGCAAAACACCGACTTCAATCAACAAACTGGCAAGAAAGACCTCACCTTTGCCATTATTGTGCGCCAGGGCCTTGTCGATGAAGTCAGCCCCCTCCTCAAAGTAGGCACTGAGGTTGAACTGCTCGGTGTCGTTGGCCTGGATGCCGTGGTACGTGATGCCCGTGCCAGCGTAGAACTCTGTACTGGTGTTGACGTGCATGAAGGAGTTACCCTCCGCCATGTTGAGGATGTGCGTTACTCCAAGTTTCTGCAGACGCATCACATTCTGGGCTACGAACCTGGGAGGGGAGCACGAGGCACGGGGGTTAGGGCAGAAAGAGACGAGGTATAGGAACGGGGCGGAAGTTCAACAGCACCCACCACCAAACGATAAGTACACTTTGACAAGGGAGCGGATGCATTTGTTCAATTCCATCAATCACTTGGCAGGAAGTCTATATAAGATTGACTGTGTTCAAACACAGCGTCTCGGCTGCTAAACGCTCAGAATGGCTGATGACATTTTTGAATTCTTTCCCAACTTGTATAAGATACATAGAGAGTAGTAGACCAAAGACTTCTAAGTCTAATAAAAAGCACTAGCACATCATTCGGGCTACAGTTTGTAATGCGATACACACTTTTTTTGTTAGCAGTGTACGTCACAATAATATTTTAATAATATTTATTTACATGTTACATCTTTAATGACAGCTCCTGCTTCACAGCAAAGATGTCAGTTTATAAGCAAGCACTGTGTAGACCGTATCACAGTATCTTTTGCTGTACATCTGAATAAATATATGTAAGATATGTAAAAACAATTATGCATGTTAAAACATCTCAAATAATAAAATAATAATTCTCAAATAACAAAAAATAATTTCTTCTGACTGAGTTGATCCTCCATTATTAAGTTCTTCAATTGTTAAATCAAGTAAACATGCAAAAAAAACAAAAAAAACAACTGTTCCCGACAACCTAACTGATCAGTTACTATGCTTTTATATCCGCTTTTCCACTTTAATCCGAAGAACCTTGCCGTGCCGTGAGAACATAGATTTTTTTAGTTTCCAGTTGCCCCGGTAGGAATCAAACCCCTCACCCTTGCAGTGTTAAGAGACGGCGTTAAGCTTTACAGGTGCTCCTCGCACACCTGCCCCTGACGAGCGTAACTGTCTGGCCTGCCTTGCTCGCTGGCAGGAGCTTGATGGGAGTAAATTGTGCGACCGCATTTAATTGGTGGAGTTTTTATACCCTTGTTAGTTTGTCCCGAAAGGAACAGCACATCATTTTAAGCGCGGGGGGGGACAGTTACTGCACTACAAGGCTGAAACGCTTACAAGAGATGCTTTCTGTTGTTGCAAAAGCTTGTTCTACTTTTTGTTTTGGGACACACACACACACACACTCACACACACACACACACACACACACACACACACACACACACACACACAAACCTCAGCAAAACAGAAACAGACACCCATTGTCAACCCAGGGAAGGAGAGCAGGAAGAGGAAGGCGAGAGAAAAAAGAAAGAGGGATGGAGGGAGGGAGAGAAAGAACAAAAGGGAAAGAGAGAGAGAGTCGGCTGAAAAAGAGAGGCGGCGAACACAGGAATGAAAGGAATGAGGAGGAGTAGAAAACTATGAAGTGTGTGTTTGTGTCCGCTTAGATACAAGCCCACGCTTGAATTGCTGAATTATTGAATATTATTGAAAGCATTTGTGTAGAACATGGAAAGGTTTGCATTAAAGACAGGCGGAGAGATACGGCTAAAGAGCTCCGCCTTTATGTTTAGTCAGCTCAAGTCAGCTCCTCTTCAGAGACTGAACCCTAATCTTAACTTCCAGGAAATAATATGTGTGTACCAGGCACAAATCAAAGCCCTTCAGGCTCCTTACGTTCAAGGACCAGCAGTGCTAGGTGCCGTTGTGCAGGGCTGGCGGAGCAGCAGGGAGGCCGTGACATTAGGCTTCCAGAAGGTTCTGTCTGCCCAGAGGGAGGTGGAGGAGCAGTTGATTTTGCGCCTCGGTGACTCTGACGGTAAACAGGCTGCTCTCCTCTGTGAAAAAAAACCCAAAAAAAGACCCTGCCTGGCGTAGATCAGTCGAGTTCCTACATGCCGAAGATGGTAAATGAGAGCAAGAAGCGGTGGTCCTGCTGATTCTGGGAAAACCGCCATCAGGCTAGTTGGGTGAGTTGGGTCTAAATTGTGGAAGCCAGCTGAGGTCTAGCAAGGCCGCTATCTCAGAGCTTCAGAGTCAGTAGATGTCCACGAAGGCTATGATCACAGAAACCCAGGAGCAACCGAGGAGTCCGCTGACTTTAGGGAAGAGGGAGGAAGAAGCTCTCCTCATTAAGAAGGAGAAGGCCCTTGCTTTAAAGTCAAAAACGCACTCGTAATCTCAAGAGGGGACAACACACCCAGGTTCAGTTGGCCAGAGACCTAGCTGAAGGCCGGGCCGCTCTCCAGGACGCGGAGAGAAGCGGAACGGAGGCTAAAGATAAGCCGGCCTCCCGTCACATCCGACGGGATGAAGTGCGAGCCAGCAGTCTCCCGGCAGTTCAGCAAGAGGCCACGGAGGCTGGAGAGATGGAAGAAAAGGACCTGAGCGAGGCTCTGGAAGTCGTGAAGACCCTTCAACACAGCACCCTTGGGTCAGAGATCTGAGAGTCACAACTCGGTTAGAAATTGTCAGAAAAGGACAGCTTGGAGAAGGATAGAATTGAGACTTAAACTTCAGTGGGATGAAACCAACCAGCTGAAGATGGATAAGATGAAGGCAGAGTGGAAGAGACAGAAGGTGGAACTGAAGGAAAGGATTTCACCGCTGGAGGATAAAACACCTGAGGCATTTTCACAGGTACTGACAGCCGGGAGATTCTTTTAAACTCCTTACACGAAATGTTTTGTCTTAGTTAATGATATGCTGTGATATGTTTCTCACTCCAACGGGCGTGGCAAGAGGCGCGGTTTCTGATGTGGCAGAGTCAATTATTGTTTCTCAACAAGAACCATCCCCCAACCCCCATCCCGGCCACGCTCTTTCTCTCTTGCACTTTCTCTTGTTTGTCTGCTCGTGACCTGAGCAGTAAGACTCAATAAGACTCAAGTGCCCTTCCCCTTACTGGTGTAGCTACGTCATGGCCTTTCTGGCTCAAAGACAACATCTCCAAGGTCTTTAGACTTGCAAGACCTGGCCAAAGGCATCTACAAGCCCCAGCATGGAGGATTAAAGGTTATTCTAAATGTATACAACCAAATCCATACCAAATTTTTAAAAAAAAACCTTGCTGGAAAAAATAGCTAAACCCACCTTTTTACCCTTGTTTTCAACCCATGAAGTTCTTTTCTCTCTCACCTTTTTTTCTTTATATTTCTCTATTAAATTTGTGTTATCCTGTGTTGTAAAGCAGCTTTGAGCACTAGGAAAAGCGCTATATAAATCTGATGTATTATTATTATTATTATTAGCTATTGTCTCAAATATTCTGTTTTATATTAAAAGCTAAAAGTATCATTATATGAATACTAAAGAGTACCTTTTCTTTTTTTTATCATGCTAGATTTGTTTTATACAGCTGAGGCCCAAGAGCTCTACAACTTCACGTAAAATGCTCACAGGCTCACTGACAGCGGTGTCGTTTTATTGCAACGTCCACACGGTCCATATTAGGGCTGGCGAGGCCAGGTGACCCTGCGCGGGTCCCTCGGGGTGCTTGCAGGTCATCAGGGCCCCGGCGCTGCGAGAGCTAATAAGGCTCAAGCCTGCCACCATTTTGTGTCACGGCTGCAGCCCCGCCTGTCTCTGTCTGAGCCGCAGGGCTGGTGGCTCCTTCAAAAGATGATAGAGTGACACAGAGCTACGACAGAGGACGCAGATCGATGATAGAGGACGCAGATCGACACGCTTACGCTCTGACTCACTCTGCGTGTGTGTGTGTGTGTGTGTGTTTTGAGTGAGTGCAAATGTGTCACTATAAGTGCCTAAATAAGTGAGTAAGTGTTGAGCGTGCAGTATGAGTACCTACAATACAAACATAAGTGCAACATTGTAACGTGACCTCATTCCTACTCGTCATATTCTGCCGCTTGGGCAGAATTTCCCCCCCGGCGTCGTTATAGTGACAGCAGCCTTTTGCGTAATATCTTGACACAGAAGGTTGGAAGGCTCGATAAGGCGCGTAAAAACCGCTTGTAAAAAATCGGAAACTTTTCCAAATCTATCGGCGACCTTATGCGTCAAAATAATGAAGCACGTCTTGTGCGTCGGAACAGTGACGCTAAGACTTCCGCCCAAGCGGCAATATATGACGCCTTAGCACAGAAACCAGGCTGAACGTTCAGAGTGCTTGTTTTCCAGGTGTGGCTGTATGTGTGGGCGTCTGTGTGTGTGTGTGTGTGTGTGTGTGTCTTCAAGTGTGTTTACATCTGCGCACAAGTGTGGATGTGACTAAATTGAGGTGTATGTATGTATGCATTTGTATGCAGCCGTTATTTTGCACATACACCGTGCGTATACACAACTGTATGCAAATACACGCTGGGTTGAACTGTGAACACGGCTAATGGCTACCTTCCTATTCATCTGACCCGTCCCAGACTCCTCACCTTAGTATCTGCAGTCCCAGGGCATCCATTATTAAATACCAGCTTCACAAAGAGCCAAAGAGGTCCTTACGCCAAACAACCACAACTTAAGTCCGCCTCTAAGCCGCAGGGCACGGCTTCATTTTACTGACTGCAACTGATTTTGAACTGATGGCGGGGTGAGGAAAATACATTTGATTTGTTTTGTCATATGAATGGTGTCCAACCGATAAGCTAAGTCGGAAAAATCCAACCTGTCCATAACCTTTTGGCCAGCAGAACAGACAAAACACAGGAAGCACTTATTTGTTATTGTCCAATCATCCTCCATCCAAATAATAACTTCTGTTCTGTGTCAATTTGACAGTGTGTAAAGATGTAAACAAGGCGTAAACTACGCATTCATAGTCTTGAAAGCTTTACAACTACAGTACATTTCCTGGTCTGCCCAGTACTTAGCAGAACTCTGGCTCAACTGTTATTAACTATTTGACCGGTTGAATAAACCCTGACTAATGACTGGAGGAACAGTGAGCGACTGGTACCATGAAGGAGCACTTGCAAAAGGCCTAAACGTGAACCCAGATAAAAGCCTCTCAATCAGCCTAGACTTGGGCATTACCCATTTTATCAATATTCAGTCCTACTGTAGGTACTGAAGGTGTTTGTTTTTGCGGATTTCTTGGGATTTCTTGCTTGGAGCTTTGACATAGGTTATGTAAAAGGCAGGAATAGTTATAAGTCCTACTTTGAAGAGATTACAGCGGCCTACACTGGCAAATTAAAATCATACCAGACCCATAATAGGTTATGAGATTGTTTGTGATGAGCCCCTTCATAAAAAGAACACCAATATGTATTTTATGAGACTTGGGTCCCAATGGGATGAGCCAAAATATGTACTGGTGTTCTGGACTGAAATAGTTCAACTATCAGTGCTGTACACGTCTCTACACCCTGGTTTCATTCTTTCCTTGGGTTAGCACCCAAAATGGGTCACAAGCCAACTCCTTGTGGATCCCCATATCACAAAAGATACAATCAAAGTTTTAATGAGCAGACTTGTGTAAAGGAAACGTTGATACCCGTGATCGCGACGCGGCAGATTTGAGCTACTAGCGTGTAGCCCTGTAGCCTAGTATGAGCTAAGAACAAGACTTCCAACACTCTGGTTTGACACTTGCCCGGGGAGAGCGGCGCATTCAGAACGGTTTTGTTGTAGCGCCGAGGTAACGTCTGTCCTGCCCGCTGCCTTCTACCTCTCTCTTGGCAGTGAGTGGTGCGATGAATTGGGAAGAGACACTAAGTTTCTCAGGGGCGTCCCTGGATACTTTCTGTACTGTATACGGCTCTATATTAGGGTGATTAAGAGGCTGTTCTGTAAAAGATTACACGACGCCAGGGTTCAGCAAAACGTTACGTCCTGTAACTATTGCTGTGACGATGCGATCATCCACGTCATACGCCAACAAATGTGACACTTCTTGAAAACTTGGAAGATGGGTTCTGATGTTCGTGCCGCCCGACATGTGTGCTTGGTTTGCCCTGCAAGACTCCTGAACGCCATTACCGTCGACGCCACTTTCCAAGGTGAAAACATTAAAACATTCCAACTTGCCCAAATATTCAAAATGTTATCGCCTGCTGTTTTCCCAGGTCTGCGCCGCAACTAACTCCGGGACAGAATCGTGAATCCTTTAGAATCAGTAGGCAGTGATACACAAGGCAACTTTTGAAGCAACTTTGACGGGCAACAGTTCCCAAGCAGTTGACTAAGTGTTGCTGTGTTAAATAGGAATATTTCTTTGCCAGGAAGCACTGGAATAAACGTTTGACCCTGTGGATCCCTTTGTTGTCTGTTGTTGCAGGGCCTTGCTCATCTAAACTCATTAAAAAATACACCGTGCCCCATCACCCTTAGGCTTTCCCTGGAACAACCGATTAGAATGTCCTTTCAGTTGAATTTGGAACAAGAATATGATCTATGAACATGATGAGGGAATTAAAACACTACATGACACTTTTTCCATCAGTGGGAGTTGTTGTTCAATAACTATCTATGTCAACATTGCCAAAAGTTTAATTTGACATGAGTTTAATGTCAACAGTAACATAAAATATATTAACAATGCTTTCCGTGAAAACATATTAGTCTGTCAGATAAATACGGCCCAAAGTGTGTAGGCTTCAGTATAACATCAATTCCTGTCACAGTTGGTAGGTTATGATACAACACAGTGTATTTATCATACAGAAAGTGTTATATTTTAGGTTAATAATAAAAAACACTGCTGGCTGTGATTTATTCTACCTCAATTTGTGGTCAAGAAGCGCAATGCAACTCCTTAATTATAGGTGGTAGTAATATTTCAAAAGGCATCTAGACTCCTGGAAAGCCACAAGAATAATATCTGAGGGTACGTGTATATGTGTGTATCACGTACAGTATCTCTTTCTCATGCATGAAGACTATTCTTCTTGTATGCGATCTGTAATAGTACAGGATATACCAGGAACTGGCCTTACTGGAACGCTGAGCTGTAAATTCCCTGAGAGCCGGCATGTTCATTACATTGCCTACGGCACCCAGTCGACCAACCATCATGGATTTATGGTTTAGCCTATACCATGTTAAGTGTGTGTGTGTGTGTGCGTGCGTGCGTGCACGTGCCTGTGTGTATGATCATCATGATTTTGTATACAATACTGGATTTTTCGTTGCCATGATATAACACTTCAGCTGCCAGTCCTTATAATAATGTGTTATTTTCTAATTTCATTATCCAGTGGTTAGTCACGTAAAGTTATGGTTACACCTTCTGTAATCATGTTGTTGTTTTTTTGTTTCACAATGCATTGTGATTATTCTTTTTTTTATATTACAATGTCTTACAGTGACAAAAAAAATGGTTCATTTGCTTCCGTTTGTGTGTGTGGGTGCGTCCATGTGACATTTTACGTTAGGCATAGTAGGTCTACACACTATGTAGCCAGGGTCTGCGTAAGTGGAAGCTGAGATGGAAAATGTAAATCTTAATAAAATATCTAATACGTTTTAGGCAATTGTACGCATGCACCGTGCCACCCAAAGGTGTCAACCAGTGACTATTCCACTTCTAACTAAATTCACATGAGGTGACAGTCGGTCTTTGTTTTGAAGGAACATAAGAAGATCACATGTGCTCTCCGCTGTTTGCATTGATCAAACGAGAAGACATCACAATATTGGGATTTGTTGATATATATAAGCCCGGGGGA
>OMKK01057156.1:0-10040 GCA_900302305.1 Polymixia japonica | reverse complement strand
CACACACACACACACACACACACACACACACACAAAAAAAGGGAGAGAGAGTTGTCAATAGGACAATTGGAAGGAAAAAAAATCATAAAATCTACACTGAAGAACAAGACCTGTAAGCATAAGTAAGTAAGCATAAGTAAATGGCCGACTAGGAATTTACTTGACTTACAGCACAGGTTGCTAAGGAAACAAAAACTACCCAACCAATCAGTTACATTGCTACAGTTGCTGTATCATTTCCTTGTGAGGACCCCAGGAAGACTAGCAGTCATTAAACTGACAGGTAATGGGGATCCTAATAAAACAAACAAACATGATAATACACTAAATTTAGTTTGCAGCCCCAAACCGATTTTTATGCCACGAGGCGGTGGATTCCTAAAGGGTTAGAAAAGCCCTTAAAAGAAGGCTAAAAAAAATCCATTATAAAACGAATAATGCAAAAACTGAATTATATTAATTATCAAAATTCGACGGGTTAGCCTTGGCCTTCTTTATCATTGTACTGCTACAGCCTGCTGTACTGACAGTCTGGCTAAAAAGGTGTCTCTGTTGGCAATAGGCGTGGGCTTCATTAAAATTAATTTTGGCAATAAAAGCATCCGATTTAAAAGCTGTCAAGACACAGCCAGCAATGCACTGTTACAAATATCAATTTTCTGAGTTTGTTTTTTTCTTGATCAAAAAAAAAAGAAGAAAAAAAGTCTTTCTATAAAAGAGAGGCTTTCAAAAATTAACTACCACACAGAACAGGCACTTAGAAGTGCACCCTAGATGTGAACAACTCACTAATGGCTTGTTGACTTCAACAATAGTCCTTGGGGTTATGTCCTTGTAAGTAACGAGTGAAAATATTTTCTCCTCCGAAATGTACTTGGGTAAAGGCCAGTGAGTTCCTGGCTACCTCTGCCAAAAACTACAATAGGCAAATAGATGGATATTGTTGTATATTGAGAAAGAGAGCAACTAAGTGAGTGACACAGAGAGAGAGAGAGAGAGAGAGAGAGAGAAAGAGAGAGAGAGAGAGAGAGATACAGGGATATATGAACATATGTTCAGGTTCCATGTTTGTCCTTTTGCTCTGAAATGATGGATGCCCAAAATTCCACCTTTCTAGCTTCACTTTGTTTCTACTGCAGACAATCATGAAATTGTTTCCACAGCAACCAATCTAGGTGAATACGTAAAGCATAATGAGGCCTTTGTTCATAAGTAGCTGCCATAAATCTCCTGGCCACAGGGAACTGTATTCATCTCACGTCTGGGTATTAAAGGTAACTGGAGCTGTTAAAGTATAAGAGGATCTCATCTCAGAGAACGCGGAACAAACGCAGAACAATCTCTTGGTAAATGTACACACCAGTAGAAATCAAACCGACACGACATCAATGGCGTTTCTAGTTTTCTTTTTAACTCAGAGAAAGTGTTCTTCTGGAGGTCGTGGAGGTTACAGACTATTTTTTTTTTTTTTTTGTTGAAATATCTTTTCTTTTTTAAAAGCACCCGAGTGACATTTGAGTCGGAGTTGCGTCGGAGTCGAGCTGTGGCAGCAGCGAAGGGCCAAGTGTCTCACAAGAGCCGGGCTGCAGGGACAGAAACATCTCCACTGTAAAGGTCATCTCTTCATGAACATGGAGGAGGTACTGCTGCCAGGGCTACGCCATGGCATTAAACCCGGCAAGTCAGAACTCAAGCACCAGTGGTTTAAAGGAATCAAAATGGAAATTCATCTTTTTTTTTTTCCTGGCTTTTTTTTTTTTTTCTTTTTTTTTACAGGCTGCTGATGGATGCTTTTAAAACATTTATAGCAGGCCCGGAGACCTATCAAAAGTGCTCTGTAAAACATTCGGCCCTTCCAAAACTCAAGTGCTGCTAGTGGGAGAACGCTTAGGGGTTGATGGGACGCAAGGGACAGTAGGTATGAACCTAACAGACAGTGTTTCCTCTGTCAATTTACCCAGCGGCGGCGCTTTGGGGTAGTTTAAGCTTGGGCCCCTCTTTGACCCCTGTTGACCCCTGGTCAGAGTTGTGGTTCTAGAGCAGGTTCTACAACAGGTATTACGAGTAGAACCGGATTATAAAAATGCATTCTAAACCTTACAGCTGCACTTCCTTCTATTTTGTAAATGACACCACAGTAGCAGCGGTGGTGTTGCTCTGTAGCGCAGCGCCGTTGCTCAGCGAATACGAAGGCGACCGTGTAAAGGCCGAGCATAACGTGCACCATGGCGGAGCGGCAGACGTACCTTCTCCAGTTCCTCCAGCCTCCTCTCCAGGCCTCCGGCCGCCGCGGCGCTGGCGTCTCTGCCGTGGCGGTTGTGTCGTTGTCGGCTATTCCCGCCGGCCTCCTCCTCAGACCCAGGCCCTGCAGAGCTGTAGCGCGCGCACACACACACACACACACACACACAGTACACTTAATGTTCAAGTAACAGACACTCAAAAGATAATAAAGAAGTTGAGAAAGTCCAATTTGTGAGAAAGTCCGGTTTGTGCGAAACTCGATGTCATTCGAATTTTCCCATAATGGATCGTGGATCGGGGGCGACGCCGCTTCAAGGCGTGAATCAGGCCAACACAATGAAACTCCAGTGGCGTGAATGGTTTTCCCCCCTCTTTCAATTAGACGTTGCATTGTTAACATCCGTTTGCCTCCATTATTGCAGAAAGGCTGTCAAAGGTTTCGCAACTTCGGTGCAAAAAGGATTCTGATCAAGGAACAATTTACATATGAAAACCTCAAACAAGCTTCTAAATGGCGATGTGGCGTGAATTCCCTTCACCCCATTAGCAACTTCAGAGTAGCTATTCTTCAGCTGGTTGAAAAATAGTTTGAAAGGTTTTAGTATGCAGCTAGCGAGCGAACATTAACCTCATCTCCTATGCACTTGCCCCGTGTTTGAGAGAGAGGGGTTCTGGGGCAGCTGGGGGGAGAATATTCACGACTTTATTTCAATAATTATTGACGTGGAAACTCGGAATGAGTAGCTGGCTCTTTTTTTTTTGTTTTGTTTTTTTGCGACTAATAGATTGTGCCAGGTTCATAAATTTCTCAGGGAACCATTATTATTGGGGAGCGTTCATGCTTCACTACGTTGTCTTCAGAGGGCCGGTCGAAACAGGCAGGAAAGCTGTTGGCATGACGACAGGAAAAACAGAACTCCTCTGTGTGCCACCTGCGCTCCGGTCCCTTGTCAGAGTTTGACAGATATGCCCGTTAAAACCAAGGGGGACAAAACACAGACAACTCTTTTATAGGAAACCGAGAATGTCAACGAAGTGCCGGTGTACGACTCTGCAGAGATTAAAAGTATAAAAAAATATAACAAGAAAGCCGGGAGGTATTTATATTGTCTCGTCCAAGTGAACTCGGCGCTTACCCTTTGACCTCTAGTGCAGCTATTGCGCCGTGTCTCGTACCCAGGCGGATAATCGTGCGTTTTTCTGTAGGTTGACATTTACTGAACCGACTGTTTTTCCAGAGCTGAACGTTGCAGCGGCCGCTGCTTCTGTTAGAGAGTCCTTGAAGTCTCCGAGACGCTCGCCTACGCCGAGGTAGAGCGCGTTTCGTTTCTCGTGGCTCTTCAAGGCTACTCCTCCATTATGGGCGCAGGCACGCTTACTAAAGGACGTGCAAGCGGTGAACGTACACCCACACACACATGCGCACGCATGTCACCCTCATTACAGCAAAAATATCTGCTCACCATTAAGTCCAGAAAAAGCGCCTTACAGGATGTTTGTCGTCTTCCTTACAGAGATATCTCCCTATGTGTGTGTGTGTGTGTGTGTGTGTGCACACGCAAACACGTGCTCTCTCTCACACACACACACACGCGCGCACACAAATAGATCCTCTTGGCCGCTCAGCATCTGTTGGAGGCCCAGTCTAAACATCCATGTCCTCGACACTAAATAGCACACCAGGGCTATTAGCACCCTGCGGTGCAAGGGCTGGGACAGAGAGAGGCTGAGCCAACGATCCACTCTTGGGAGCCTCAGCAGGTGGGGATGAGACAGCAGAGACAGGGGAGCCAATAACAGCCTGGGAGCACAACAGCCGGTGGGGTAACAATGCTTGTCTGCAAGCTAAAAAGTGGATGTGGAAACACCCCCCCCACTGGCAGCAGAAATCAAAACGTGCAGAACTGAACTGCCTGATTATCACGATACTGTGATGCGTCAACAATGACACCAGGAAGTACGCGCAGAGGGCAGGGCCTGACGGATTAGAAGCTTTGTCAAGTGCTGTTAAGGCTCCATCCAGAGAGGGAGAGAGAAAGTAGGGAGAGGAGGGGGAGAGAGAGAGAGAGAGGGCGAGAGAGAGAGAGAGAGAGGCTATTGGCTTTACCAGCCATCTTGTGGTGCCCAGCCCACCTGGCAGACTCTCTGCTCCAGAACTCTGGAGCGCCCAGGCGTGGCCGGGCCAGCCAATCAGAACAGCAGCCATAATTACATGGCCAGATTGAGAGTGTCAGCTGGTGAACTTGGCTGTTGGGATCTGCCACATCTTCACAATTTGGTGGCTACTGTCTCATGCAAATAAGGCAAAAATAAATATGCGGGAGACAAAAGGACTTCACCACTTGCAAGAAGATGTTTTGATTGGGGTGTGAGCAGTTATGTTGCATGATGTACGTTATCCACAGGTTCATTCAAGAACAAAGTATTTGCATGCTACGCTGCTATATGTGTTAATCATATGGTAATCAAGCATGCATAAGGGAAACTCGGCTGCATAAAAAGTGGGTTCTTCAATGCATAAAAATGAATAATTTGACCACTATTTTTGTTACCAGTTAGCATAATGAGAGAATGTCTATTTTTTTATCCCATCACATACTCACATGTTATGTGGGTTTATATAAAATAACATTCAATAACAAATAAATCATCCCGGCTTGTTGAAAATATTGCACGGAAGCACGTCTCTGCCCAAATATGGATCTTTTTGCTTGTTTGAGGAATACCCTGTCAAAACTCAAGAGTAACCTCCGTTGAGTCGAACGCCACATTTTAGACGTCAGACCTTTCAAAGCAAATCACTTTGTTTCGGCGCTGCCCGCCAGCTAGTAGAATGATGGTCTGAACTAAATGTCAGGGTCTGGCTGGCGAACTAGCATTGGCAGCCACTGGGAGAGAGACTGTTCAAGGTACTGCTGCCATTCCTTTTTTTGTTTTATACCAGAGATGGAAACTTTCAAATATGAAAGGGGAAAACTAGCATGCAAACCAATAAATAAATAAATCCACGCTGACACATACAGACAGTGCGGTGGAAAATTAACACCCGATTTGTGATGCCAGAGCAGATAAATTCTCGAACTACAAATAATACCAGAGAGTCTTACCTTTTGTGGCGGCCAGTCCCGGACCTTGGAGTTTCCTGGAAAAACAAAACAAACAATACGACGCATCAGTAAAGGAGAGCCTCTGTTCCAGCAGCAGCTGCTCAAAGGTCTACACTGAATCAGCCATGCTTGTGACAGTACTCAACTGTCATACCTGGATAACAAACAACAAGGAGAGTAGTGTCATAAGTCTCTAATCTCGAATAATAGTCGTTTCAGAAAACCAGTATATATCAGTGTGTTTAAGTGGCTATCGTTCACCAAAAACTGCTGTAGGTTGTGTGGAAAAAAAACAAACCGACAAATTCCCTCCACAGCAGAAGAGAAATTCATCAGAGCTAGCATTTCTATTAAAGCCTTCAGGTTGTGTACAAATGTTCTTGAACCGCAGCCACCGTGCTGATATATAGATAAGCTTTGTTGCTTTTAATAGCTTAGCCAGGGCCCTGTAGCCCCAAGTTGCGCAAGGCAATCTTATTTTGTAACATGAGGTGCATGTTTATCATCTTTTGTCATTACTGTATGATCTAAAGGTTGTTTAGATCTATACTGCAGTGACGCTCCCATAAAATCCCCCCTCGGTAAAATAGTGTTTCCTTCAAAAGATGAGGTCCGTGTCAGGGACACTGTGAGATGAATACATATCTCCCCTCTCCTAAGGTCTTGTGCAACGAAGGGTTGCGGGTTTGATTGAGGAGCCTCGGCTCTGCCGTGATCTATCAGTCAGAGCTGAGTGTTAGTGGGTGTACTGTAACGTCCCGCCCTGCTCTTAGCATGCGCCGGGCTCTCCGTCTCGCCGACATGTCATCCGTTACCCTCTACTATCCGCAGCTGCGGATGGAATCTCGATCCTCATCACTCAGATGGCTCGGGCACGGGCGGCCTTACCGAAGACCGGAGAAAAACAAGACGGCGGGCCTTCTCGCTACGCAGCAACAGGTCAAGGAACCGATGCTTTGCGTCAGAACAGGTTCAAGCCACACCTGGATTTTAAGTGCATTTGATATATCTTCTTTTATCAGTTACTAGGTTTACATATTATCCAACTGCCATGGCTAAATTTGTGGTAAAGCCAGTTCAAGCTGGTTAATCCTCCTCCACAGGTCTCCTGTCATGTTATCAGGTTCAATCTAAGGCAAAAAAAAGAAAAGAAAAAAAAGAAAAGTTAAACAAAGTTGGACACCCAGCAGAAACGCAGTTAGAAAACAGGAAACCCAAACTGGTGGCGTCGGGCGTTACGGGGGAGTTTTACTCGCTGCACAAACAGTATAGTCTAAAGGATTAGGGCTTACTGGGATGGCCAATGTCTCACATCACTCTCCCCGAGAGTGGAGGAGGGCGGTGGTTATAGAATATACTGTGGCGGAGCTGAAGGCACGGTGGATTTAACACTCAGAAATAGAGAGAGAAGAACAGACAAAAAGAGGAAAAAGAGAAAGCGAGGTCTCAGGGGGAAACATGTTTTTTTTGTCGAGATTTCATATTTGTCGTGTGTGCAGCAGTTGCAGCTCTACGTTGGATGTAGATATAGGTTTGCCCCGACGTAGAGTCGACGGTACCTAGTCTGTCAATACCCATCGTCGTATAGAGCTTATGAAAATCCTGTCTATATGTAAATGTATGTTTACTCTCAACCTATTGGGTTTAGCATGATTGGAAGGCACCGACGGGCCAGACGGTCACACCATTAGCCCCCGAAGCCATTTCCGCTGGCGCCCACGTGAAAGTGTGATTCTGTAGGAGTTAACCGACGCTTCAGTGTTTCTGCTCGAGACTTCCACACATCTATTGTGTGACAAATTCCGCCCAAGTCTGAGTCTCATTCTGTATTCAGTCCCACCCGGCCCACTGACATAGGTCAGCGCACTGTGATTGATTATTTCCGGAGGTGATAGAGGGTTGGAATATGGAACCACGCAATAACACCAGTACAGGGTTATACTGGTCACCAGGGCACGAGCAAGGAGCTACGTTATCTTAACCCTGATGTGCAAAAATCTAAATATAAAACCAAGCATGATTCTCATATGGCAACAAACTACAAACAAAAAAACCCCCAACAAACAAACATTAAAAAAAAAAAAAGATTATTGGCGGTTTTTAATGAATTTGCTTGCTGGCTTTATGTCAGAATTAATTGGCTGGTTTGACTGGTATTGAAGTTCTTGTGACATGTCGATCGAATAAAAATGCGTTATTTAATTCCAGACACGATTGACTGATTCTATAGGACTTGAAATATGTTGTTTATGATAGAAGATGGAAGTGCAACTTCACCGCTGATGTTGCTTTGTTCAACAGAGCATGTGCATGCTGTGTAATACTACAGACAGAAAGCATGGCTAATCTGACCACATGGAACATATCAATACACATTCTCTTTCAACTTAATATTTAGTTTTTTTTCAGGCTACATCTGGCAATATTTAATCAGGAAAGAGCAGAGTCTTGACTGCCACAGAGACTCCAAAAGCTCTGCATTGTGACGGACCATATTTTGCTTTCTCACATCCGAATAACTTTAAAGGAAAACATGAGCAAAAAACGCCGTGCCAAGTGTGGTCCGAATGGCCCTATACCCAACTGTTATACTGGCCCCATGTGGCTGCTTACAGACCCTTGGCCTTTAGGCTGTCCTTACCGTTACATCCTGCCTTGGTCCAGGAATAGCTATTTGCTGTAGGCCTCTCATACAAAATATGCAGACCACATTTGAGCTGGTTATAATAATTATACATCGGGTTCTGATTTTCCTGGTCTTCAGTAGATCAGTGCCAACTAAGAACAGCAAACAGTTTGAGCCACTGACACTGTGGCTATGCCTATCTTGTTGTGTTGGTATGACCAGAGGACTGTCCTGTTGTGTTGGTATGACCAGAGGACTGTCCTGTTGTGTTGGTATGACCAGAGGACTGTCCTGTTGTGCTGGTATGACCAGAGGACTGTCCTGTTGTGTTGGTATGACCAGAGGACTGTCCTGTTGTGCTGGTATGACCAGAGGACTGTCCTGTTGTGTTGGTATGACCAGATGACTGTCCTGTTGTGCTGGTATGACCAGAGGACTGTCCTGTTGTGTTGGTATGACCAGAGGACTGTCCTGTTGTGCTGGTATGTCCAGGACAGTCCTCTGGTCATACCAACCTGCAGCCTCTTGGCCTCCGTGACACATGGTTCCCCAACCCTGTTCTAGGACTAAGGGCTAGAATTGACATAGCACCGTGTTTACAGATATCATAAATATTGAACCTATTGGTGGGGTTTCAGAGTGTGCGCCTCCCACCTTAGATGTTTATATGTGACACAATACCCACAATACAGGCCTGTGTGAACTTATTTATCATGTTGAGCTCTAGTGACAGGTCCCATAAGTCCTGTTGTAGACCTAAACAACTGACAGAGGAATATCATACATAGGTCAAGGATAAAACACTGTATGCACAATATCACTGAGCTCTTTCTGATTAGGACATGTTGCGCCTCTATATGTCCTCTAAAAATCCTTTTGGAGGATTTGGTCCACAATTATGATATCATTAGCTATGGGGCTTATGGCAGGCTGATATTTACAGTAGTTAATTCAATAAATTACAAATTTGTTGTGCTGAAAGTGCAATTGCTGTCTGCCTCCATTTTGAGTTTAAGATGACTATGAACTATAGTGTGTGTGTGTGTGTGTGTGTGTGTTACTGTAGGAATTGTCTACTGGTATAATTCATGTGGAGGCTCAAATCCCAGATGAACCGCACTGAAATTTCTTGAAAAGAAATTTTGCGGCTTTTTTGGGATCTCTTTATGATTTTGACAGCCCATTAAACTCTGAAAATCTCTTAAGGCATGCTGTCTTAAAGTCTAACAAAAGGCCTTACTCAAGCATTCCAGCCAGCTGCCGAACAGCCCGGCCCTCTGACTATCTCTCCGCGTAAAGCCGATAAAGATCTGCATCATACTGGAGGCATAGTTGGGTCGTGACAGATATTCTTTTCGAATAAGCAGCCGTGATTGGCATTTAAAAGAGAAAGGGGGGGGCATGACTCGCCAAACCCGGCCTGAGAAGTAAACGGCTCGACTAGTTTTTTGCCGGCAGCAATCCTGTAAAAGGCTAATATCGGTCTGGTTAACTGGGTTTATACAACTGTAACCTTTACTTAACACAGGTGAGAATCTGATCAAATATTGCTTCGGGTAATGCAATGAAACAAAAAAAAAAAAGTCAGTTTGCTGCTAGCATAGGAGCTGTGTTTTTGTGGCTGATGAGTTCTATGTAGCGGGTTAGTGAGCAATCCCCAGCTGTTCAGACAAGACGTAATCACAGCTTTTGGACCCGAGAGGTGCTAATTAAAAATGCAAATAAGGCTTGTTAAAAAGTTGTTGGACGGCGACTGTCATTGCTGTGCGAGGGAGGATGAAGAGTGAGGAGCGAGAGGGAGACGAAGACGGACCCTCGCCGCTCCAGCTCCGCCGTGGACCTGGCGGCGCATTAAAAGCAGATGATCCCGTGGAATGTTCCATACGGTTGTTTCCGTGACACGGCTGCGGGATCATGGAAACAGTTTTTCTTGTAGGCCCTGCATACCAATGGGAGGTAAGGCTTGATAACCGGGACCACATGCCCTGAAAGAGGGCCTCTCTGTGACCTGCTGGGCTTATGTATATCAGATGAAGGTATACTGCCAAGGAGAAGAGGTGTGT
>OMKK01057147.1:0-10320 GCA_900302305.1 Polymixia japonica | reverse complement strand
GACACGAGGAGATGGACGGCTACTGCCGAGGTGAGGGACGCTTTTGTACGTGTTTCTGTGTTTTTGTCTGTGGTTATGTGTGTGTGTGTGTGTGTGTGTGTGTTTATTTTAGCATACTAAGTTTCACCAATGCTGTTGCTGCTGCTGTAAAGGGAATCTGTAAGTAGCTGACTGAGGCAGTGACAGAAAAGGAAACAGGTAGAGAAGAATAGGAAGAGGAGAGGAGAGGAGCAGAGAGGAGAGAAGTGGAGAGGAGGAGGGGAGAGGAGGGGAGAGGACCAGAGAGGAAAGGAGAGAAAAAAGGAGATTGCATCAAATAGACAGATCTCAAGGGCCTACCAGTCATCTGTAAAAGCTTGAGATCTCAATGCTATATCCCCCCCCCTCCCCTCATTCTATCATCCCACATTCCTCTCTGATCCTTTGCATCTACATTCCTCTTCATCTCTTCTTGGCTCCACCTCCTCTCATCATCTTCTCTATCCTCTTGTCTTCTCCTTCTTTGCTCTCCCAGCTCTCCCTTCTTTCCCCTCCGTCCCTTTCTTTTGTCTGTATCTTCTCGCTCCTCCTCCTCTCTCCTCACTCCTGCTGTCTGTGTTGTCCTTCCCCCGTCTTCTCTGCTCTGAGATCTTAAGGGCTCTAATATGCAGAGGACAGCCTTCTTCGTGGAGAGTGACTCATCACCTCAGTAGTCACAGAACTCTCTTGGAGACATTTCTCAGCGATGTCTATAAAGTTGTTTAAATGGTGGAAAATGCATCTCCAACTGCAACACCGAGTTTCTAGTTTTTCTGTAGAGTAATAGCTCAGAATATTAGTGTGTCTGAGAGCTAGCAGAACATATTTGGACATTTTTTTTGTTGTAACTCATTCAAATGGCATCCTCAAAATTACGTGAAGGGGAAATGTCTGCTTTTGCCCTGATAAATATTGCATGCTAGGTGCATGACAACATTTTCAACAAATTCCACAATACTCAAATCCCAAATTCCCAAAACCTGTTTTCTAGGGCATTAACCACAAATTCATTGTATCTTGCTTAAATATGGCCCATTGTCCGCAGGATGGATTGAGAGAAAGTTTAAGTGACTGTTGAGTTGCTCCAGATAGTCTTTGGCCTGGTTTCTCCAATAGATGATACAGACAGACTAGGGGCTAGCTAGCTAATTGCCTTCATTTGTTAGCTTCACAGCTAATTCGCTTGCAACAAGTCTTTTCTAAAGACCCTAACCTTCTCTTTCATTTATACTGCTCAGAAATACTCTTGTAATTAAGGCAGTTGCTAAATTGAGCCACATGGCATTTTAGAAATCATATTGTACCCAGATTCTTTCCATTTAGTGTCTTTAAAGATGTCCCAGCTGCTCTGGGGTGAGATCCATTTGAAACCCCTGTGGTGATGTGGTTGGTTATTACAAAGCTGAGTCTAACAGTCTGATATGTGGGGCAGGCTTTCTTAGAGTATAGTATTCCTATTTTCTTTTTCTTTTCCTTCAATCTAATCCTCATTGTGTCCCCAGTATATATATCTGATATCTCCTACTTTTACTTTCCTCTAGACTGATTGGCAGTCCCTTCTCTCCTCTGAACTGCAGCTACAAAAGTAGCATGTCTCAATGTGCCAGACCTACTAGCAGAGCTGGGCGACGTTGCTGCAAAGCGATATCACGATATTTCTGGAGCCAATGACGATATTCGTTAGGAGACGATATTTTTTCTACACTATGTATCCACGTAACGTCTTGCGTACATGTTTGGAACAACACACAACATGAGCTACAAGTTGGCGGAGCTACAAGTGGGTGGAGTCTTGACATGCAAAATTCTAGTGAAATTATATTTGAAAAACATACAGGCTAAATGATCTCGATATCTTGATATTCACGTTTTCATCATCATTGAAATATATTGCAACATATCAGGAAACTCAATATATTGCACAGTTCAACTGTTGAACTCCTCTCCTGTTTATTTGAAATGTGACAGTCACACTTATTGATACAGTATACTATTAAGAAAGTGTGATCGCATTGTAATCAGTTCAATTTACGTCTGAGGCAGCGTTTTCTCGCAAACTAAACTCTTCTGTGGAGTCTGTTAATGGCATAATTGTAGTAACTCAAAACCTATAGCTGAAAAGACATTGTCCGGGGATTAATGTGTTTTTTCCCTGTGACGTTAAAGGTGTCTTTACCTCTGTCGTTCGGGCTTCTCGCGCGCCGCGTCCCGTAGACCTCGGCACAAGCTGGCGTTGTTATGCAGATGTGTGCTTCCCGAGCAGTTGCAGCAAGTGTTGGGCGTGAACTTTCGATGACTTCTGCTTTCTCCTCCTTTTTCATTTTGGAACACTGCTTCAAAGGGTGCTGTGATCAAAGCTGTCTGAGAGGCAGTGTGGGGAAAGAGCGAGCGAGAGAGAGAGAGGGAGCGAGAGAGAGAGAGAGATGGGAAAGCCCCAATGCTCCCTAACGAAGGCATAGCTCTGCACCAACACGTCCCTCCCAACTCCCTAAACAAAGGCGTCAGCGGTTATCAAACCCTGTTTTTCACACCAATAGCACTCTGCCAGACTGTTTTGACATCTCAATTGAGTGCTTTATTATTCCATTCCTCTCATTCAGTGTCAGCCACAAGAGGATAACGCAGAGATAGGCTGGTTATATCATGACCTAGATAAGGCAACATCATAGCGCTAATGCTATTTGTTCCGCGTCCTTTCGTCATGGCATCATCTTCAAAAAAAAGGCGCTGGGTTGCGGGGGGGAAGCTAATAGAGATGTCTTGCTTTGTGCAATTTGCTCGAGAGCTTTATGTCTTGTTGCGCGAAATCCAAACGGAATGAAATTAGAGGCGCTGGCGAATTTACGCTCCTACGGAAGAAGAGAAAAACCTTACGTTTTCTTGCATTGTCTCTATTAAACCGTTTGAATATTAATCTTGTTGCATGTGAAATCTGCTTTTCTTAGACGTTGTGGAGTTGATATCGATATAGTGTTTTACTAGAGAGAAGTGAAGAAGGGAAGGAGAGAAGTGGAGAAGGAACGTACTAACATGACTAACAGAGATTTTAAAGTCACACACAAAAAGCTGGTTATTTTCTATCTCCTTTTTTTACCTCTAACCTCCCCTAAATGCATGCAGAGCTTGCTCGCTGCTGACCTCTGTTGTCTTGATCTAACGTCAGAATTGAACGTGTAGGCGAAGTACAACCTCTCTACCCTAAATTCAGGTAAAAGGCCATGTGGAAAATCAATACGCTGTTATCCTGTTTCTATCTGTATCCCCTTGCCCCTCGCCTCCATCAAGGACTGTGTTTACTCCAACCTCCAGTTTAGGACCCGGCCAGACCAGAGCATCACTCATTCTCTGTGAACCACATATCTGCATATCAAAGCTGATAGTCCAGGGTAAACATACTGTCTCCAACTCCATCTGTTCCCGAACACATAAAGCCAAGACAGTCACTCTGCAAACAAAAACAACTCAAAATCCGTTGGTAGGCATGCCATTGCAACACGCAGGCGATATGCTTAATTTGAACAGGCTGCTAGACGATCTACTAAAATGCGAACCCCAAGCGTCCTCGTTGCACTTTGTTGGTTCTCCGAAGATTTTTTTACGGAGTTCTACAAAGACATGTTTTGCTAGTTTTGATAGAGAGAACCAGAAGTGGTTTTCCTGTGGAACCCAAAGAAGTAGAATTTGTTTGTTTTTTTAAACATTTACCCTCAAGAAATCTTCCCAAACTGGTTGAACCTTGTAGAGTCATTAAAGTGCGCTAGTCTGCCACTTTTCCCAAAATAGGAATGGAACACTAGCCACTTGTTTGACCAATGGACTAACTGCTCTTATTTGATGAAAAGAAATTTGTTTTTCATTTTCCATTATCCTGTCACATCTTTTCCTTTTCTTGTTTATTCAGCTTTTATTTATTTGTGTGATTGAGCCTCAAATGTCCCGGCATCATCAGAACCTATAGCAAAAACCTTTGAAGCAAAATTGTTATTATTCAGTTTTGGTGTAGTTACTTCTCAATATTTGCTATTACTTTGTAGAGCACACTGTGCCTTGAAAAGAAGAGACTTAGATGCACCTATCTGGCAGCCAGTATAGCTCTCTGAACTGTTGAGCAGGTTGGTTTAAGTCATATAGCTGGATATATAATGTCAACGTGACATATTTGTTACATATTACACATCATAACACGTTTCTTTCTGATAGGAGAAAAGTTTTTTTTCTGTTCGCCCATAGTCACTTGTACATTTACGTTGTCAGTCTTCGGCTGAGTGCGTTGCCTGACTCTTTTTGAGTGAATATGTTTGAGGGTATCAATTAGGTTAGGCGGGGTCTCCATTAGAGGGTTAATTTCTCGTTGTGTCTGGCTGGTCTTTTAAGAAGAGAGATTAAAGTGGCGCTTACACACAGCGCCAGACAAAATGGCCACTTTCCAAGTTAATGTTACATTACTAAAATTGTCTACAATTAGTGATATATCTGTCAGGAAACCCAGCAGTCCAAAGGACAGGTACATTGGAAAACTGAGAACCACCAATACCTCTGAATCTCTGCCCTATGAGCTACACATTTAAAACTAAGGTTGCATTTCTTTGACTGACAACACGGTTAAAGAAAGCGAATGCTCTGTACCATGTATGACCAGGGTTATACATTTCCACAGAGAGTATAATAGTTTTCACTAAAAAATGAATGTGTATTTTTTGACTGGTCCTGGGGATACATTTTGTCATAATATGATTTTCCTAAATAATCATACCATTTTAAGAACGGTTTAGCTAAAGCTACTGACCAAACTGGATTCCAGTGTGATTGTGTGTGTGTGTGTGTGTCGGTGTGTCTGTGTGATGTTTGTGTGCCTGCAAGCTTTTGATAGAAAATAGGAGTCTTAGTGCTCTAATTGCTTTCTGGTACCATTCACCCCAGCTTATACCAGAGTGCGGGGAACAGCTGGAAATTCAGATGAATCTGTGTGTTCGTTGCCTTTGGCAGGAGGTCAACATTGGAAGAAAGTAATATCCACGTGCATGAGAATAATCCTCAAAATTAACACTGAGCATGGTGACAAATTGCTTTTCTCATTAGGAGTTAACTAACTCTTTTTTTTTTCACTTGTTTACATAGATTTTGTCTTCATGTCTCTACCTACCTCTTTGTTCACAAGTTTATACAAAATGCTACACCTCCGGCTTCACAGTATAGCGATGTTTGAAATAGTTGACTGAACATTACATTGTCTGATTGCGCAATGATTGAACGGCCTCATCACACGTGTCTGGCCTGGGGCAGCGCTTAGCAAGACAATCCTAGGCCACGGGGTGTGAAGCCCACACAAGCAATACTCAAGTCCCGCGCAACCAATACTCTCTCTCTCTCTATAAGTGACAGAGACTATGAAGAAACCGCATCAGCCGGACTTCCTTGCAGTCGGCCAGATTGGTTCTATTCACAATCGGACAATCTCTTCCTCATCACTTCAGAGTCAGACCCGGAACGGCCAGATACCCTTCGTACGATGTAGAACGGGGAAAAAAAAATCGATCGCCGCGGAATAATGACGGACGACATCAAGAGGAGGAGTGATTATTGACGACCTTAAGGACGACAGAGGCCTGAATAGCGCGGCTTGTCAGAGAAGTAGGCTAAGGAGGAAAGGAGTCAGGATGACGCTGTGCCCTGTCTGTCTTCTTTCTTGTTGCAATCAGTAAAACCTCAGGGCTCTCTGCCACGGAGGCTTGATTAAATTCCCCGCTTTTTTCCCCCCTCAGTCAAAGTAACGCCCGTCTTAGAGTTAACACATTTAGTTGCTAATTTTGAAATGATTTACCCACCCCCTGCAAATCACCACGTATACACAACACGCTCACCACTGTGTAGTTCATCTATTATTTCCAGCTTCCCAGAGTATTAAGTAATTGCACTATTATTGCTTTATCTTTCCCTGCTGAGATAGCCAGAGGCAGGCGGAGGCAATCTGCATGGTTATTGCCATTATCGTATTAGACATCACGGGAGAGAGGAGGGGAGGGATGCAGGAGGGAAGAGAGGGAGAGGATTGGAGGAAAGATGAAGACGACCCAAGGAGAAGGAGGCAGGGACAGTGAAAAGAAAGGTGGAATGGTGAGGCAGTGGGAGAGAGAAATTGGGGCAGATAAGGAAAGGAGAGTTTGTGGGAATTGATGGAGAAGAAAAATGAGGAAGGGGAGGGAGATGAAATGGCGGAGGAATGGAGGAAGTAATGAAGGAGGGAAGTGGAGGGAAGGGAGGAAAACTGAAGTATTGAACCGCTCTGGTCAGCAGACCTGAGTTGGACCAAAGTAAGTGGGGGGAGGTTTCTTACACTGTGAGCGGACTGTCATTACCTTTTCATGACACAATATTTGTATCTTAACAACGTGATTGTTTACCTGCAGAGCAGAGAATAGTTTGTCTGAGCACAAACTGTCTACAGTCTTAATCAGGGGAATCTCAAACAGGTGACCCTCTTGAGACTTGCTGAATGAAGATAGGTGTATGTTCCGCATTTGTTTTTAAAATCATGTATCGTTTTCTTTGTTTGTACTTTTTGGACTAAACGGTTCATATAAATATATCACGTTATTTCACATTCATAGTTGACAGAGGAAATGACAGAGGGACAGAAACAGTGTAGCGTTTGTTGTAACTTTTTTTTCAAAGTGAATCATCAAACAAAATCATCACACAAACAAAATCCACCGACAAGAGAGCCCTGGACAGAATCGCAATCAAAACAACAGAATACAACAGAATAACAAAAAAAAACAACCTGTTCACAAAGATACGATTTGAATTTCAGGGAGTTTGATCTAGAACCGAAGCGCCGCAGGTGTGCGCCAGCGCACCGTTCTGGAGGTGACAATGACCCGCGGTCGGCGCGCGGGTCAGGGAGAGACGCAGCTGGGGGTTTTGAATCAAATCGACTTTATTGCTGACCGTAATGCATGAAAGTGCGGTAAAACGTTAACCTTCTGCACCCGCCCGCCCCCACACACACACTCTCTCTCTCTCTCTCTCTCTCTCTCTCCAGCTTGTCAGCCTGGCTTCTACAAGGCATATGCCGGGAACGTCAAATGTTCCAAGTGTCCTCCGCACAGCTCCAGCCACGACCAGGCGGCTACCATCTGTCACTGCGAGAAAGGCTTCTACCGAGCTATGAAAGATCCCTCCAGCATGGCCTGCACAAGTCAGTTGAACGGCAGCAGCGCTCTACGCGTCAGTTGTAACGTTCTTTATTTCTGTGTCTGTCTATGGTTATGTCTGAATACAGTCGTGTTACTCAGCTCATCGGCTCCTTTTGACGTGTTTAATGATTCCATCACTGTCTGTCTGAGTTCTCTTGATGTGATTCAGCTTTTAAGAGATTTGAATTAGTTTGCCCTAGTTTCTTGTCTTCGTGAGACATTTACACAAGCTTCATTACGTCAACTGTAAAAAAAAAAAACCCAAATCCGTTCAGATATCTTAAATAAGTGGATTTACATCCTCAAAATAGACATAGCGGTTTTGATTGAAACTGTACAGGAAACCCTGAGAGCCAAAGCAGACACAAAACAATGTCCAGTGAATTCGACATATTATAAAAATGAATTTCAAGTTCAAGTTTCAGTTTTATTAGTCATATGTAGGTTAACACAGGGTCGATGGTACAATGAAAAGTGCTGGACGAGAGAAACAGATCAGCTCAGCAATAAGAATAATAATGGTAAGACTAATAAATACAAATAAATAAATAAAATAAAATAAAATATAGAATCTAAGATAAAAGGTTAAAAAGATGTTATAAAATTATATATATATATATAACACTATATACATACTGTATATGAAAGGATTTCTGTGTAAAGTAGTGAGTGTATTTAACAGTACTTTAACACTACTTTAACAGTACTGCAGTATTAAATATAAGTATCCCTCCCTTTCCCTCTCTCTCTGTATATCTCTTTCTCTAAATAACTGTCCTGTGTCCACCAGGGCCCCCGTCGGCCCCGAGGAACCTGGTCTCGCTGGTCAACGACACAGCTCTCTTCCTGCAGTGGACCCCTCCTAGCGAGACGGGAGGCAGGAAGGACGTCACGTACAACATCCTGTGCCAGCGCTGCGGCGACGGCGACGACGGCGTTTCCGTGCAGTGCGAGCCGTGCGAGGCCGACCTGCGGTTCATCCCGCGACCGCTCGGCCTCACGGGTACCTCGGTGGCCGTGCTGGATTTCGCCACGCACGCCAACTACACCTTCCACGTGGAGGCGGTGAACGGCGTCTCCGGGCTGGGCGTGGCCGCGCGTTCACTGGCGAACGTCACCGTCATGACGCACCAAGCCGGTGAGTCGCTGATCTCTCGCTGTTTCTGTCATTTCACGAAGGACGAAGAATGTAGGTCTTCGCATTTATTTTGCGGAACGTAGTAAATCGTAGGATACCGATTTTTCTTTTGTTTGCACGGAAATATTACTGTCTATGTTCACTGAGGAATTATCAGTTCAGTAGAAGGATACAAATTGCGATTTTGCCGTCATCTTTGACAGCATTGCCATCAGGGAAACGTAGTTTTCAGGTTCATTAGGTTGTTTTATTTTCACATATTCTATATGTTATTCTATATTATATTCAAATTTCTTTCATTGTACACTGGACTGTATATACAGTATATATTGCATATAGCTTCTATTAATTCAAGTCCATTTAAGTTCAACCACTGAGTCCTGAACCTTATATTCCAAGGACATGAATTGATTAACTGACAGAGAGCGGAAAAGTTCAAATGTTTAAATGAAGGAGGAAGGAAGAGTGGATAAAAATAGACAACTGCAGGCATATACTGTATGTATCTCTCCCCTTTTGGCAATATGAAGGATTTTACCTGACTAACTCTGAGAATAAACTGAGAATAAACTGTGATGAGCGTAGGGCTAAGGCTTAAACATGGATAAAAATAGGGAACCGGGGGGGCGTACGTGTGCTCGTACTTGGTTTGCAAATGAAACGGACCATTGTATCGTCGCTAAGCTTTTCTGGCTGCACCATTAGTCATGCAATTGACTGAAAAAAAAACCCTGATAGCTTGAAGCTTGAAGTCAGAAAATAGCTAATATTGTGTAAAGAGTTTCATAAAGTGTGCCCTAATCTAACCAACTTCTGAAATTTGGGTAACTCAGCGGATCCAAGGCTGATGGGGGTGACCTTTTGGCATCTACGAGAGTTTTCCGATAGGGAGAGGAAATTCTGATGAACAGAAGGCCTCGGCTTAACCGCGGCGGAGTCACATATGTTGTTTTGACACAGTTAGCTCTCCAGTGACAACCACCGTTCAGGCTTGCGGTTGTGTAGACTAGATATTCATCTGATTGATTGCGTAGACAAGTCATGACACTAGTTAAAGACCTGACAAGTCAAATCTGGAGGGAGGTTCTATAGGGGGCTGTAGTCGAGACAGAAGACGAGCACAGCTCCGAAAGGGAGCCGCGCTAAGTGTCAGCTCGGGACGGGTTCGACGGCTGACGTTGGCTGACGTTGTAGAGGGGGAATCCATGGGAAGGAAGTTTTGGCCCTAACGCGGGCATCGCACGACAGTCACCGCGGCGTTGTCAAGGGCGACGGAGAGGTCATCTCAGAGTGCAGGATGTTCTAGGGAAATGCGGGGAAGCTCAGCCTCGTCAGCAGCTCGAAGTTGTCGGCATCAAATTCGAAATGCCAGTTAGGCAAGCAGAGACGCGCGCCCCGAACTGTGTGCCAGAGAGGGGGGAAAATGCATCGTAGTTGAGTGTCATCCGCATAGCTATTGTAAGAAAAATTGTGGCGTAATTGTGGTCTGGGATCATCCTGCTCTGGATGCTCCTGCTAATGCAACTGCATGAGCTTAAAAAAAGATGTGATATATATATATATAATGGCTATTTCTCCATTATAATTCAATAGTAAAATTATTATGCGAAAGTAATATTTTAGAAATAAAATATTTATGCTGATAGGTTGTCATCAAGCTATAGAAACTAAGTTGTCAGGTGTATGTATACGGATTAGAATGCCGCGCTTGCTAGCAAAGGCAGCCAGGTTGATGGGAGAAAGTTGGGACGTAAATATTTTCTCCAGTGAGGGAAAGCCTGTGGGTATGTTCCCATTAGGAATTTTAAATTGGATTGACTTGTCAAACTGTCAGCCTCGCCTCGATAGAATAACACAGGCAGTCCTGCATGCAAACAGGCGGACATACGCGCGGCACGTGTACACACATTGGTTTTACATTTACATTACATTACATTTTGTCAAAAATTTCAAAGGAGCTGAATACTT
>OMKK01057144.1:8307-19934 GCA_900302305.1 Polymixia japonica | reverse complement strand
TTATAGGCTTTAATTCTGGATTAAAATGCTTTATTATAGAACACGGCACGATTGAAACGTGCCGATTGACATTACCCCTGGGCATGAGGGAAGTCTGCGGCACAGCTTAGGGAAATACGCCAAATTTAAAGTAGGTAGTCAAAACGAGAGAGTAAAACTCACGGTAAAACACACGCTGCACGGAGAGAGAAAGCAGACACCAGATAAACATCTGATTGCGCTGATTCCCTGCCATTCCCGAGGGAGCTGGCAGGAAGACACCCAAAACCAACCTTGGCAGCGAGGAAAAAGTCACTTGACTGACACAGCAAAGTGAATTGTCAGATGAGAAGCAGACGATGACGGCTTTGAAATCTAGCACAGTTTTTCTCGTAAAAAAATAAAATAAAAAAACAAACAAAAAAAACAAAGTGGCTTCCCATTAATTTTCTGCCCAAATCTTTAATGAAATGCAAATCAAACATTTTGTGAATTTGATTAAACTCGGAGGGTGGCTGAGGCCTGCTGGGTGGAACAGTGGGAGACCTTTTGGATGTGTTGTTGTGTTCTCCTCTCTCTCATCACTCAGCAATGATTCATTTATTTAATTGGGGTGAATTCAAAGATGTTCTTTTTTCTCTCGTTCTACCTTTATCTCTCTCTCGCACGCACGCACGCACACGCACGCACGCGCGCGCTGCGGGACGAGTTGTTTATTCTACGCAAAAGGACGACGTTAAAATCACTTATCGGTGACGTTTAGTGAGGTCAGGCCTCGCCGAGATGCTCATCGTCGTCCCGGTGACTCTGAGTCAGCCTGTAGTCAAAGCGACGCGATGTCAAGTCTCAGGAAAGAGCCTAATGTGCAACCAAACCTATTATATGATTATTTATTATATTATATTGTATTCCATTCTATTTAATTTGACCCTGTTGACAGGGTGGCCTTGTGGCTAGGTTCTTCTGGAGTGTCGGATAAGCATCTAGAATAGCATTCTAGTAAAATAAATGAGTCAACACTAATTAAATGGTGAATGCGGTTGTGACTGGTGGAACTCGGAGATTAGTCTGTTGACGTTGGAAATAGTTTGCATCTTGGCTCACTTAAAGCTCCGGGCAAAGTTGCCCAGGAGTTACTGGCGTTGATCAGCTTACCGGCTGCCAACCCTTGCCATGACCACGACAGGGGATAAGTCTAGAGGCAATGTCATTGATACACCACTGTAAAGTGGACAAGCTGCTACCGTGCTACTAAGACTAGCCTTCCGCTAGACGCTACAGAACAGTTATTTATTCCAATTAATAGACTATACTTTCAATAATGTCTTCTTATCGTCTACCGACAGTAATCACGAAACGTATACTTGTATCTAAAGTGAAAAAAATTAATTCCCACTCATGTATCATTAATTAATCTAACATTTATTTGTTCATTCATCTGTTTTTAATCATTGGCAATATCCATTATTCTGTTCACTCTTTTTTTTTTAGTAACTAATGATTTAGATAATTTCAGCTATCAAATCGTGTAAAGTTATTCATTACATTTCGATCCTGCTTAAGATTCTGCAGTACTGCGTTCCTTATGAAAAAATAAACAAATACAACAAGGGGGGGAAATAAACTGTCCGGTTCAGGAAGCTCTCGAACCATGTCGGTTGAGAACGGAGCTGAATGGAAGAGATGCCCGTGTGTACCCGACTGATCGAGCGGGCTTGCGGCGGCCATCTTACAGCAAGTAGGTCTGACTTCAGGATCACATCTAGCGCCTTGTCTCCGCTGGCCAGGGTTTAGCCTGGCCGTGCCCTGGCTGGCTCAGGTTCAGAGCTTTCTACGGTCTTCAGAACCTGACTAAATCTGACTGGACTGCTGCTGCAACATCCTCCTTTTCACAGCCTGGCCAGAGCCGGCAGCGAGCTGTGACATGAAGCGTATGGTGTAACAACTCTACTTACTAGTTTTCTTTTGAATCGATAGCTGTCAAGACTATATAAATGAAGGATTGTAAATGAAATATTTGCCGTGCTTCATGACCAGGGCCTGAAATCTGTTCAGGATGATGATGATGGTGATGCATTTTTACAAATCAATGATCAAATCAACCAATAATGTGTTATGGGTCCTGCATTTCAATTGCAAATGTTGCACATGTAGAGGTGTGCAGAATGATGTTACACATTTAAAGATTTTCTGCAAAGTGACTGTAGTATGACATGGCATGGCTACACTGAAAAAAAAAAAATCTGCATCCCATAATGCATTTTGCCTTCCCCACGTGTATTTCAGCGAATCACAAAGCATTTCATCGCTCACGCGTCTTGAAAGCAATGACATCATCTAAAACGCGCTCGCGTCGCATCCGGTCTTAAAGGGACAAGCACGTAAATGTCGCACCCGGTCTTAAAGGGACATACACGCAAACGTTGCATCCGGTCTTAATGAGTTAACTGCGCAGAGGGTAGAATTTCAATACTCAGAAAGGACATTGATTTATATGTTTTGAGTAAAAACTACACAAACACATTTTAATGACTACAAGTACTAATGCAAAAACAACAAAAAGCATAAGATATGTCCCCTTTAAAAAAGGAATCATCCCCAAACCTTGGGCACATAATGACTCATCAAATTATCTGACCCCACCACGACTGGTTATCTGTAAATTTGTACGCCCAGTACCCAAAGCACTGTCCTGGCAGTGTCAGGGACGAATATCCATCTTTGTTTGGCCAAGGTTGAGCTGAGGCGATAAACGAAGGCATACAAGAGTTTGTAAACTGACTTGACTTCACAACCCACAGAGCGGCTGGCCCACGTGACTTTTGATTTTAAGTTGAACCAATGAATTTTTCAGTTGGGCTTTTACCTGGCAGTATTCTTTGCCACTGCAATGGAGTTTGAAATTCAACATAAGTTTGTGGCTTATTTAAAAACCTAGTCCTCAGTAATTCTCCACCTGATTGGTCGAGTTTCAACGATTGTTCACACAGGCTAAACACTGTTCTCCTGTGCTAAGCTAAAGTGCCGCAAAGGCAAAGACAAGGTCATCAGTCACCATCAGGGATGTGCTCCCAATGGGATCTTAATGAAAAAGACTATGAACAAAGATGACCTTTCTTTCCTTTGGGAAAACGGGCCACTGGTTGAAATGGCTTTTGAAAATATTAAACGGAAAAAGAAAAAAAAATGTGTTTGATCAATCAGTCTTGGCTCTCCCCGTGTCTGTCTGTCCTTTGCATCTCTGCTGTTCGGTATCTCTTGGTCTTTCTGTCTCTCTCTGTGTTCTCTAGTGTCTATCTGTATCTCGGTGTCTCACTTTTGCCCTTTGTATCTCCTTGTCTCTCTCTGTGTACTTTTGCCCTCTCTATGTTTCTCTCAATGGTTTCCCCATGTTCCTTCTACCTCTGTACCCCCCCGCCCCCCATGCATCCTGGTGTCTTGTCTTGGTTGCATCTTGTTTTGATCATGTTTTCTGTTCAGTATCTAGGTTTTGTATTTCTATGTGTATTAGGTTCCCTGGTCTGTTTCCTTTAGTTCTACGTCCAGTGTTTTCCTAGGGTGCGTTCGAATAGTCTTTTTTGCCTAGGAAGGTTCCTAACTGAGTGAAAAGACCCGGAAGTATCTAAGTGGCAGCCATGATAAGAGCTGTTCGAATTCTCTAAATGCTAAGGAAAGGTGCTTCAATGCTTCCTTTCCTATCTCCTTTAGCATAGGGTACACTGGATCATCCTTTATGAAAGGAAAGGAGATAATGCCGTCCCACAGTTCCACAGGTCGTTCACGAAAACAAATGATCAACGTGACCGACAAGGGACATAATCATATTAACCACCTGTCTTTCAAGAAAAAGGGATATGAGACGTTTTTAGCCAGATTATGTTTTTCATTCAACATGTTTGACACTTGAGAATGACTACATAAAACAACAGTAGGCTACAGTAGTAGATTTGTGGTTTGTTATGCCTATCTTGCGTAAATTTAACAATTATTTTCATACAGTTGTGTTGAAGCTGTTCTCGGTGGTTAGGAAATGCAGTCGATATGTGGTATCTAGTCAGGACACGGGAGGCAGGAATGTCCTTTGAGGAGTTTTATTGTGAACTACATGTAGATACGCAGATGCACAGACACTATTCCTATTATACTATTCTGGAGTCTGGTTCTAAATGAGGGGGAAACTAGGGACATCAACGTTACGATACTTAGGATATACTATCTGTTTAATTAACATAAACCTCACAAGTGGTTTCTTTCTACGGTTACAGGAACTAAACGGGTACTAAAGACTATAATCTACAGGAATGCTGCTCGATAGGCTACGTATACGAGATGGATAAAGGTGATCACTCAATACCAATCGCTGGTAAATTGCTACATAAACAGCTGGTAAATGTACATTACGGTATAAATCACCAACATTAACTAAAACATCTTCACAATACACAAAATTAAAACTTAATTGTGGCCGTGGACGAACACAAAGTGAGGAAATGAATTGCAACTTAACGTGTTTAGAAAGCGACTGTTTAACCGTCTAACTTTTACTGAGGCCGTTCTCTACAAACCGGCGCGAGCCGTATGCAAAGGGCGTTGCCTAGCAACGGGTTAAACCTCACCGTCCGTACTCTTCATGTTCCTCGAGCCTTTTAACACAATCACACTAATTGGGATTCATGTCGATAAATATGAGTGGAAACCGTTCTCAATGTGATAACCATTTTGTTTCACTTTTGTGTGATGGTAGCTTATATTCCTTTTTCATTTCAATAACATCCGCCGTCGCCTAGCGTAAGTGCAGTCGGATTCTCTTAGCACCGTGATCGTCTTTTCCTAAGTCCTCATGAATTCTCCTTCACATCTTTCCTTGACCTCATGACGTTTTCCAGCGAGGTCAAGTAAAAGTGGTTAGGAAAGGACATGGGACGTATTTTTTTTTTTTGACAATTCAAACGCACCCCCCAGTCTAGTCTCATTTGTAATCACCTCGTTGTATTTCAGTCTTGTTTTCCCAGTCAGTCTTTGTCGGTCCGTTGTCTTCTGTTAGGTAGCTATCCTGTAGGTGTCGTTGCTATATGCCCTTTCTAGATGTGTCTTCTGTAGGTGCATTTGATATATTCCTTGAATTAAATTCCTCTTTGGGTTTTTCCTCAACACTCTCTGGCTGAGTCCTGCATTTGGGTCCTCGCTAAGGCAACGCGGAACAGCTGGGCAGATAAGAGCAAATGGGATAGAACATAAACTGCACACTGTTCATTTCTTGTTCTACGCAGGCTAAAACAAAGGATCATAGTATCAGAGGATTTGGAGTTCTAGATAAAACGGGCAAATGTTTTTTTTTGTCTGCTTATGTCATTGACAGTTGATTATCTAAACATCTACGATGGCAAAAGATTAAATTGTGAATGTTGAAAATATTTCACGGACACAAATATTTCATTATCGTTTCTTTTTGGTGACACTATTGATGGTATCTCTGCACTGGCTTCCAGTTAGTCAAAGAATTGACTTTAAAATACTGTTGGTTGTCTACAAATCGCTCAGCGGTTTAGGACCAAAATACATCTCTGACTTGCTCTTACCATATGAACCCTCTAGACCCTCTAGCTAACAATTCCCGAAGTTAGAACTGAACACTGTGCTGCGTTTAGCAACAAACTTCCAGAAGATTCTAGAAGCGCCCCGACTCTGACCTTGACTGTTCTGTACTGCCTATGCACCTTGACCTTCATTCTATTTGTATGCATTCTTTTACTTTTCATTTTTAATTATTTGTTCATTCTCCTTCTTATACACTGTATTTTCTTAGACTTTTTTGTTTTTATTTATCTTATACGTTTCTTATCTAATGTTTTATATGCCCTGTGGGAAGCACTTTGAATTGCCTTGTGTAGGAAATGTGCTATATAAATAAACTTGCCTTGCCTAAAGATAAAATTTGTCTTTGTACTTGTCCTCAGCAAGATATGTCAGATTGCAGGTTCAACCAGTGAACAATAACCCTGCAACTGGTAGGATTCAGTGTTTAGCTCAAGGGCACGTTAGTATTGTGGATGGTTGCTGTCATGCGGAATTTAATCCGGGCCTTTGTGTTGAAGGACAGTCTATATAATAAATACACAACCTCCTGCTATTCTTGGGTTTAATTTTAAAGTTAACCTAGCTTAGGCAAAATACCTTCTAGATTATATTTAAAGTAAGTTTCTATTGACTGTCAGTCAAAAGATATCAGTAGCAAATTATTTGTGTTATTTTTCTCAGTCAGTGTGTTCTGGATCCTATTAAAGTGATATTGTCATACTTTAGCACACATTTTGCTCTGATATGTCCCTTCTGGATACTCACTATGTCACTTCTCTCTTACAAATTGCCAATCAGTCTCTGTGATATTGACTTTTAAATGGTGTTGCCCTATCTCCATCATGTCAACATGCCAACGTGAAATAGGAGCTGTCCATCACTGACCCAAAACCAATTGAAAGGAGAGAACTTTTCCAACATGGCCAACTCATTTGAACTGTTCTGAAATTGCATTGGAGAGAAGTGAGGGAGAGCTAGAGGGGCTACAGGGATGAATTAGGGCCCAAACAATCCCTACATTGTGGTCAATTAAGGTCAATGGAATCTCAACAGAAGCTCACAAACGCTGGAGTAATCAATCGCCCTTCAGACCTCCGAAAAAATACAGCAGAGAAACGGGCCCTTAACATCGCAGGGACCGAGATTATTGGCTTGTGGCCTTCTTATATATATATATATATTTTTATCTGAAAATGAGAACTTCAAAGTTTTAAATCAATAGTTAATTATGGGCAGCATAAACATAAATACAGTTGAACATCACTGCAGAGGCGTCGGACCAAGGACTCTGTTTGCCCTTGTGAGTATTTTTGGTCATTTTTTATTAATCTTCAGAGGATAAGGCTAACCTTGTGTGTGTGTGTGTGTTGTGTGTGTATGTGTCTTTCCATCTGCCTGCCAGCGAGTGTCTGGGGGTATTTTTGCAGCAGAGGAGATGAGAGCAGGTCTTATTCTTTCTCCTTTATATGCAAAAGATACATATGAGCAGCACAGAGGTCTATGTGTCTGTAATTCTGCCCCGTGTTCCTGGATGATGTTATCCTCTGAGCCAGAGATCCTCAGGCAGGGCTTTACCGGCCTTTCTGAAAATCTATGCTCTAAAACCATAGTGATCTGGCCCTTGCTATATGGATATTTCCTTTTTGGATCATCCTGCCTCAGCTACTTAAGTAGACTTTGCAAAATAGGTGTCATCTTTTCACTACTTATTGCATATTTGTTCAGACAGACTTTTAAATATTTAATTCTCACTGTATTTGAAATTGGGTTTCTATAGCCCTATTTCTAATTCATGGTGATCGTTTTTATTGCTTATCATACCGGCTTTTATATATTTTTCTGTTGCATTGCTTGTTAAGCACTATATCTCTCTGACTCAAGTGTTGCCTATTGTGTTATTCTCTCTTGTTGCGTTATTGTTACGTTCAAACAAGGTGGGCGGGTTGGAGCTAGAGTCCTGCATCGGGTCGGGTATCCGCAAATCTGCAAAAAAAATCAGCTGGCGGGCAGATCAGTTACATTGCGGGTCAAAAACAGATTAAAATAATATAATCTTACAATTATGCTCCCAAGCGCTAAAATATGGGGAAGTAATATAGAACGAGTACTTACAGAAGCACAGAGCTGCCAAAACAAATACACAATTTGCTTCTCGTTTTCTCGTTATAACGAGAAAGGCATCTCGTTATAATTAGAAAATGATCAGGTTATAACGGGAAAATGATATTATAAATGAAATCTCGTTAACAAGAAGGTATGTTGATATAACAGGAAAAAACATCTCGATGAGGTAGCCTATCGACCTAGGCTATATGATTAGATACGCCATGATTACAATGCTCAGTAGACGCAAGCTACAACGCCTTATGTGCGTACAAGAGGAGCGTGTGTTGACCCAGAGCACAGCGAAGCATTTATTGCAAGTATTAGATCCCCACGGTGTTGACTCGAGACGGCAAACTCGACTCACTAGACGTCAGCGAAACCTGGTCCTAATTGGTCACAACTTCGTGTGTCACGTAGACTCCTATGATTAACTAAAGACCTATGGAATTTGCATTCATCACGATGGATTTCGTTTCAACTCAACACCACAGGCATCTAATACTTTCAATAAATACCCTGCTGTGCTCTGGGTCATGACATACCCCTCTTGTATGCACATACGGTGTATAAATTAGTGTCCTTTGAGCATTCCATGTGTCTCAAGCTGGCCAATAATGAATAATGCAACATCTAGGATATCTGAGTGGATGTATTTCCTATACAGCTGCAGAGACAAAATAATTGATAGCAATGAATTGCCTTTCTTTTAGAATTTTATAGACAATTAGGCTACAATAGTTTAATAGGATATGTATTTTCATTCATAAGAAAATGGACATTATTCATTGGTTCACTAGAAACCTCGCTTTGACTTTGTGATTTTTTTTTGTGCCACCTTTTATGATCGCCTATGAAAACGGAAGGATCAAATTACAGCACAAAGTGTGCAAACCAAAACAGCAAGAGGATTGTGCTTTTGATTTTCCCGGTAGCTAACTAAACCGCGTCCCACGATAGCCTACAATTTGTGGTAAGTATTATCTGCAAGCTACTACTTAGTTGTGTGTTGTTGTTGCTGAGTTGGGGAGCTATATTATGCTCATTTCCAGCTCTTCGGGTTTATCCCGGGACTCCGCTAGAGTAGCTTTGCATGATTCACAGTTTAAAAAAAGTCCTTATTTATCTTATACTGGCCCTTTTTGCAGCCCCTCTGTTCAGCCTCTGTCTGAAACCATTAGCTCCTGTCTCTTTAAGGCCCCTCCCACCCTAAAAGCCCACTTTCTGATTGGCTAACATCCTCTCGCAGGTGTGGAGGTTCAGGAAGCAAACCGTAAACCTACAAACTGTAAACCTGCTAAGTAACATATCATTTCTAGTTCTTGGTAGGAAATGGCAACTTCTCAAATCCAAACCATAACTGTTCCAATCCGGATTATGAGAGCGGACAGCAGGAACAATCCACAGCAACAGAGATTACAGCAGGACGTCTCTTGTTTGGTGTACGTGGGGGGGGAAGTGCGACTGATGTGGAAAACGTCTGACGTCAGAAAATAACAAAAGGTAATGTAACTACTAACAATTGTATAGTATATAATATGTATCTCCCCGCACCGACAGTTACAGTTGAAAAAAATGTTGTAAAGATGTGCCGTGTCAGTTGTCAGTTGTCACCGGGGGACTTTTATCACTGCCTGGAGCAGATGACCATTATAAAGAGATCCGTCGAGTTGACGTCAGCTCGAAAAAAAACCGTTGGAAATGTAGCGTTTAGTGATAAGAGGTCCGGCTCTTTTCAAAGATTCGGCTCTTTTGTTCTCGGCTCCCTTAGAAGAGTCGACTCTTACGGCTCCAAAACGGCTCTTCATTTAGTATTGCTCGGAGCCTTCTATTTTAGCCTAATTTAGCTATTATGAATGGTTTGTGTGTTGGTAAGCAATTTTTCATTCAGTGTTTTCATAAAAGCCTTATTTTTACGCATTTTTTTTCGTTGCAAAAAAATACACAGTTACTATTGTTTAACATTTTAATCAAACCTTTAAATGAAGCCTTTAAATTCCTTCTTTCACATAATGGTATGATCCTATTCTGTCCTCAAGGTTCAAGGTCAAGGTTTTCTCTATTTGTCTCCCTTGGGAGAAATTTGTCTTGGAGACAAGGCCATAGCTGCATACATAGAACATTTTACAGAAAAAAAAAAGACATTGCACATACATCGTTGCACATACACCCGTGATAAAGTGCATCTAGTCGCATCTAATTAATGTCGTTAATCATCTTAATTGACAGAGGAATGAATAAGTGTTTCTATTTGTTGTTTTTGCACCGCAGGATCCTATATCTCCTGCCAGATTGCAGTAGTTTGTACCCTGGGTTCAGTACATGCGAGGGGTCGGATAAGATATTCCGAGCTTGTCTTATCACTACTTGCTCAAAAATGGCTTGAGGGGTGATTGGGGGGGTGGACATACCCATCCTCACTCGTCCTCGTGTGTGATTGGCCGCATGGTGTGCCCATCAAAATAAAGTCTGAAGATTCGGCTCTCCCCGATGGGAGTCGGCTCTTCTCGTTCGCTACAAAGAATCGCTTTTTGCTCACAGGGATTACTTTAGCATTCGTTTAACTCATTATTCGAACCTTTGGCCACGTTTAATATGAACACCCGACATTGTAACATCGTCAGAAAATAAGGAAAAGCATAATAGGTCCCCTCTAAGTGTAATTAATGCCAAACATTTTTATACTTTCACTTAAGTAGAATTTTTAATGGAGGACTTTTACCAGAATAGAATCCATCAGGGTTTTTCTATTTTTATTTATTTAAGGAAAAGGTTTGTGTACATCGTCCACCACTGCTTTCATAGGGATATGCAAGGAAACCAAGTTGTACCGTGTAACCAGTTGAGAGGCCGCCGTTTCACAAATACACTTTTGCTAGGGTATTTAGGGTGGAATTCCACACTTTCATTCCTCTCATAGCCACACAGATTAGAGTCACAGCAGGTGCTGGTTTTACTAAGTTATAGGGAATAAAGAACAGACAACCGAAATCTGATGAATCAAAGACCTGCCGGGTTTCTGATCTCCGGCAATCTGCAGCTGACACCCAATGAGTAGTGGGTCTGAGTGTGTGTGTGTGCGTGCGTGTGTGTGTGCGTGCGTGTGTGTGCGTGTCAGCCTTGCAGGCGTGTGTATGTGCATGTGTACGCGACACTGCCATTAGTTCAGCTCCTCAAGCGCCAGTTGGCATACCTGTGATAATCTATTCCCTCTGTTCCTCTGTCACGTTACACTGTTGCTTTCCTGTGTGTGGATGAACTCTGCACGGTGCCGATACTCAAACATGGCTGGAGACAGGAAACCGGGCATGGATCAGGTGTAGGCGATCAAGGTTGCATCGTTTGATAATGTCGGCGTGCTGTTCGACGCCGTCTTTAATTTTCTTGGAGATGTTGAGATGTTGGGCCATGGTTTAAGCTTTGTTGGTAAACAGCAGCTTGACAGTTCTTTGCTACTAAAGCGGGTGGTAATAATAATAATAATAATAATAATAATGACTTTAATTTATATAGTGCCTTTCAAGAGACCCAAGGTCTCTTTTACACACACACAGTTTGTGGTGTAATGTACTATGGTGGTTTGCTAATGAAGATCTCAAAGCAGGTGACTTTTAGGAACTGAAGGTATATTCAGGTGATGAATAAGCATTAAAAATAGATATTCCTAAGCACGACATAAAAGTAAAGGGGGTTACTGACTTTTAAAAGAGCAATGAAAGTGAACTGAACTGAACATTTTTTTTCCGTGCCTTTGCGTGCCGGTCAAACCAGAGTGACTCAACATCCGTACATGTTTAGTATACAGAACCACGAGTTGAACCCTGCTTTGACGTTTTTGCCCCCTCTTTAGATTCACTTTCTCAATGTTTTGAGGGCTTATTTCATATTAACCATCTGCCCCTGTTGGGAGGATGCTGCCCCTGCCACTCCCCACTCCTCTGCAGATGTCAACCACCCGCTGGTTCTGT